>VXAU01000455.1:93553-151228 GCA_013399695.1 Formicarius rufipectus | reverse complement strand
GGGCCCACGTGGTGCTCAGCACAGGGGTTGGTGAGCTCCATCCTGCTCGTGCCCCACTGGGCTGGGCTGCACAGCTGGTTTTGGGGGTCAAATGGATTTTCCTTCTGTATTTGTTGTGCTCTTTTTTATTAAATTTTTATTCTGACTTACAGTCTCATTCTGAGTTGGGTTCATTTCTCCTGCTGGTTCACCTTTACACCAGCACATTGGGCTTCCCCAGAAAGCACAGGAATGAACATAGGAAGGTGGAGGTGTCAGGTGTGAGGTTATGTTGGTGGGATGAGGAGGCCAGTAGTTGGGTTGAATTTAACTGTGGATGAGTCAGAGCAGGATGTCCATCTCTGCTCAATGAGAACCTGATCTGCTTCTGCTGCAGATGATTTCTTGCTGATCAGGAACCTGCCAGTGCTAACACTGCATGTTGAAATCACTACAGAAACATCTTCAGTGGTGCCAAAGAGGCTCCATGACGATGTGGCTTCTGTGGTCCATCCATGGGTAGGGAACATCTGTCACCAGCTCCTCTGGGGTGGCACTGGAGCAGTGGGAAGGGTCAGAGACTTCCAGAGCTGATGAGGTGTCCCTGTGTTGGCAGAGGTAGGTGAATAAATAACAGGACTATTTACAAAGACAGGTACTAACAGGGCAAGGGGCAATGGCTTCAAACTGAGGTTTAGACAGGGCATTAGGAAAACTCCTTCCCTGTGAGGGTGGGCAGGCCCTGGAACAGGTTGGGCAGAGAAGCTGTGGCTGCCCCATCCATGGAAGTGTTGGATGGGGCTTGGAGCCACCTGGGCTGGTGGAAGGTGTCCCTGCCCATGGCAGGGGGCTTTGAAATAAATGATCTTTAAAATCCCTTCCAATCCAAACCATGCTGTCATTCTGTGTTTGTACTGGCTGTGTAACTCCCCCCTAGTCCATCTTTTTCTCTTCTGTGTGTATCCCCTTCTCTTCAGTTTTGAGGGAATCCTTTTAGCTTTGCCAACTCCTTTTGTCCTCGATTTATGAATTTCTGACTCCCAGCACTACCCTCAAGTCACTCTACCTCTGGGTTTCCCCTAGTCTTCATGTGCTTTTCACAGCCCATCAAAAGTTGCCACAGCTAAAAGAACAGCAGGAAGCCATAATTTGGGAAGTCTGCAGAGCTCCTTGCAGCTCTTTTGCCTGCTGTCATGCCTGACAACTTCAACTGGTGGAATTATTCACTGGAAATGCAGCATTTGAGGGGTACAGCCACTGATTGTTAGAAATGATTTCTGTACTGTTCTTCTTGCTGCAGACTCCTGGACTGGGGCTCCAGGGTGTTCAGCTTGGCACACAATTGCACTAACACAGCGTGTTTAGCCAAGGGTAGTGAAAGAGGCAGGTGGGGGTCAGGATAGGCAGGTGAGACAATCATCTCTGGTGTGGTGACTGTCACACTGCAACCTGCCCTGCAAGGGTTTTGTAGGCATCTTGTCTGTGGTGGTTTTCACCCGGTGTCCATCCAAACCTCCAGACCCCACTTTCCCAGAGTGAAAGGAAAAGGAGAAAAGGCAAAAAAAACCCAGCTGAGAGATAATGGCAAAGCAAACTCAGAGTGGTCAAAATACTGAAATCTATTACTAACATGATAAAACCTAAAAGTAAGAAATCTAAAAAGTAAGAAATAAATCGGTCTTAAGAACACCTTTCTCCTCCCATTCCTCCCTCTTTCCAGCAGTTCCAGGGAGCAGGGAATGGGGGTTTGCAGTGGGTTGTTGGTTCTGCCATTGCTCTTGTCCTGGGGGTCACCCCATGGGCTGCAGGGGGTCTGTGCCCCCCGATGGATCTCCAGGGGCTGCAGGGGCACAGCTGCTCCACCACAGTTCTCCCCACGGGCTGCAGGGGGGCCACAGCTCTGAGTCCTTCCCCTGCTCCCCTGGGGTCCCTCCCATGGGGGACAGTCCTCAATAGACTCTCCAAGGTGAGTCCACCCCCCGGGCAACACTTGTACCGGGGGAAAATCCTTCTCCAGTGTGGGGCTCCTCTTCCACGAGTCATGGCCACGAGTCTCTTGCAGGATCTCGCTCCATCCTGGGCCTCCCACAGGGCAGCAGCTCCTTCTGCATCCACCTGCTCCTCCAGGGGCTGCAAGGGGGGACATAGCTTGAGTCCTTCCCCACCCCTGCTCCCGTGGGGTCCCCCATTCTCCTCCTCCTGCTCCCACTTGGTCTCTGCCTTGTTATCCCATGACTGGAATTTCCAACTGCCCCACACTCCTAAATTCTTAACTATGTTACCCCAGAGCTGTGATTCTTAATTGGCTCAACTCTGTCCACCAGCAGGAGGTCCCTCCTGGCCCTGGCTGTCCTTGGCTCCACAGGACAGGGGAAGCTTCTGGCAGCTTCTGACAGAAACCACCCTGGTAGCCCCTGCTTCTACTAAAACTCAGCTACAGAAACCTATGACATTGTCATAGGTGAATTGCAATGAGGAATTTGGTGGAGGACAAGAAGCTTTTGCATTCCTCCCTTTGGCAGCAAGGTAACACACACAAAAACAGGAAAAAAGAAATCTTAGAAAATCTACTGATGGGCAATAAAAGCTGGTGCTGTAATCAGAGCAGGACGTGGGCTTGGGGGGATTGACCTGTCTCCAGGCAGGTTGTCTTTGCTGCTGTTGAGCTGCTCATCCATCACTTCTGCCTATTAATTGCTGAAGTCTATCTGTGCTCTCTCACACATGTTTTAGCCCACAGCCTGGCTTGCAAACTCAGCCTTCCATACATCACCAATTGGTTATTCAGCCCACGGGAGAGGAGCACAGTGTTTTCCATGCTGTCTCTATTCCCTGGATTGCACACTTAGCCCAGTCCTGTCTGCTTATGAATAACTCAGCCAAGACTGAGCTTCATAGCTCTGATGGGATTGATGACGTGAACTTTGGAAGATGGCAGGCAGGTTCCTTCCTCAGAGCACTCTCAATCCAGGGAAAATACCTCAGCTTGGTTGAATTGTGCAAAGCAGGGCAAGACCAATTGCCTCCTGGAAGATCAACACGTGCCCATGGACATCACTGAGCCAAAGGGCACTGAGCTCAGGCCAGGGGCTGAAGCACAGCCCAAAACAATAGAAGTTAACTGACAGTATCAGTAACTTGTGGGAAACAGATTCTGAAATTATAAAAGTTGAATGACAGTATCAGCAAACTGGCAAATCTGGATTCAGTAATATTAAGAAGTAGCTTTTCTGCTGCCTCATTAGCTCTGCCCCGTCGACCAGCATATTTCTGTCTCAGCAGCCCTGTATAACAAGCCCTGTTTTCAATTAATATGAAACAATATTTTGAATACATAACAAAGCTTCCCACCACTTTCTGAATGTTCAGAGTTTCATCTCTGGGAACATGACAATTGCTGCATCACCACCAGCTTTGCTGTTTTCTTTCAGATCCAGATATTTCTCTGCCTTTAGTAAAGACATTTTCATTTCCATGACTAGGATGTTTCTGTCTTCCATCAGGCTTCCATCTGGCTGGGTAGTCATGAAACTATTAATCATTGGGGTGTCTGTCTAGACACCCACTGCAAGATTTTACATCAGATTTCACTCCTTCAAAGTGTTATTGATTTGACTCAAAGAATAGGATTGAATGCTTTGGATGTTTTAATTAGTTCATGTTTTTGTACCTGTTTTCCAAAGTTGGAAACTTTGGCCATTTCAGATGGGTTTTTAGTTACATCCTAAGCATCCTTATCCTGAATAAAGCTAAAGCATGTTTTTAACACATGGAATTTAATAGATTCCAACAAGGGAAAAAGGTTTTCAGTGAAAAAAACCACAACTCCATTGGATTGTGGACTTCCACGGATTGAATCCTTTCCAGAGTTAGGACCTGTGTGTTGATACTCACACCTTATTAAATAGCTTAATTCAGCCATTAAGTCTCTGCCTCTTTTAGCCCTTGAATTCCTGTGGTTACAGTTTAGCTATTGGCTTTTATTGTGTGTGGTTTTTTTACCTTGGTGTATGTGCACTTGCTGAATTGGAGCTATTACTGAAAGCAATATAACATAACTGAAAAGGGATAATACACCAGAGCTGTGTGTATTTAACAAATATCCAAAGGCCATCAAGAAATAATTTTGACCGTGCCCCTGAATATTGAATTTTGCCTGAGAGTAAAGAGAGATATGAAACATAATTCTGTAGCATCTGTTCTGCTGCCGTCCAGCTGCAGGCAAAGAGGTCTGGGCTTTAAAAAAAAAAATAAATGGAAGAAAACAAAACCTGAGATGGCTGAAAGCAAAGCAGAGGGTGAGGGTGAGGTGAAGCTCTGCTCTTGAGGATGGGAGGGACCTTCTGAAAGGAAACTTAGCAAAGTTGCAGACCAAAGGTGGGATTTTTACTGGTTTGAACTGCTTTGGAAATCTAACAATGCTGATGGGAAGGAGATTGTGGAAAAAACTTCCCAGGAGACAAGGTGTGAAGGCTCAAAGATGTAATTTTTGAGCCTCAGAAATCCTTTTGCCTGGGAAAATAAATGAGAGCTGCAAAATAGTACATTTATGAAAGGGCCTCATCTGGAATTTGTTTATAGAGAAGAAAACCCAGGAGTGAAACCAAAGGGAAAGAAAAATGAGAGAATCACATGCCCAAAATAATGTTCTAACTACTGAACACCAAGGTGCGTCGTTCTCCAGAGGAGATTTTTTTACTTTATTAAGTGAAAATCTTTGATAAGAGAATCAGAGTTATGTAGAAAATCTCAGTTTTCCTTGAAGAAAATGAACCTCACCTGAGAATCCAAGCCTGGGTGGAGGTTCAGCACCCAGCCAGAGCCTGGCAGCTCTGCTACAGGGCTGGAGCTTTGAGTCCATCCCACAGCTGGCTCCACAAACATGACCAAAAGTAAAGCAAAATAACACCACAGGGGGGAAAAAAAAACCTTTTCCAAACTGTTTTCTTGCCTGGCTGGCAGAATCTTAGATAAATGTGAGAAAATCCCTGAGGGATTAATAGCCAGTTGTGTGAGCTCTGTGTTTGAGGGTACCCTGAGGACTTCCAGATCAAACAGAGCCAGCAGGTTTTCCTCACACCCAGAACCCCCAAATCTGTTTGTAACCCCAGCACCTCCCTGTGTATCAAATCCTCTTTCTGAGTTTGGTGTTGCCACATGGGATGCATAAAAGGGTTTTATTGACTTACCCATAAGGTCTTGCTTTGCTTCCTAAATATATATTTGGGCAACATTGCCAATTAAACAAGAGCAAAATCTCCATAATAATTCAGCATCCTAAGAGTGATGAGTTCATTAAGAGGTTTGGATGGATTAAGTCATGCATAAGAGCTGGGGTTATAAGACAAGAGTTAAACAGCCCATTGTATTGCTATAATTGGAGGTAAAGGAATTATAGCATAGGAGCACCAAAAGGTAATTTCCATTTTGGCTAAACCCTTTCTTATTCCCCCTGGCCACAGATTATCATATTTCTTCTCTGAAACACATATCCCCAGTGTTTTCAAGCTCCTGTAATATCCATGTCATTATAATAATATCAAATCCTCACACAGACCAGTGGAAGTCTTTCCTTTTCTTTTTTTTTTTTTTGTTGTTTACACAAGGTCATTTGTGAGCTATTTACTGCTGAGAGCCTGATCTTGGCTTCAGTTCAGCTGATCAGCAGGCACAGAAAGACTTTTAAATCAGAAAGACAAATAAATATTTGAAAGTGATTAAGCTGAAGGAGGGTTCAAGCATGTAATGTTCCAGGGCTGATTGAGATACATGAAATCAGGACACAGCAGAGGGAAAGTGAATCCAGCAATCCCATGGTCTGAGCGCTGCAGAAGGTGATACATGGGATGTGAGATCACCTCCTGGTCCCAGCTGCTCTCATAGGGTGGGAGGAAGGTTAATTTAAACTTACACAGTTTGCTTAAACTGGCACAATTGTGCTGAGCCAAAGCAGGTGGTGTAAATCTGAGGTGCCCCGGTGAGATCTGCCACTGCTCAGGGTCTTTTGCTGTTCCTTCCTGTTATCCCAAATTCTCGAGGTGCAGAGTGTGAGAGCTGGCCCTGAGATAAAAGAACTGCGTTTGTTGTGGGAAAAACTCGTGCTTAATATAGGACAGATGCACATTTCAGCAATTCAACTGAGCGTGCATGGGAGGTGTGGAGTGGATAACTGCATTTGGTGAAAAGAATGGGTGTGCAAATAGCACATATGAGTCGGTGCCCAGTGTAGGAAATAGGTCAGCATGATCTGTCACTGTGGCCTGTGTTTTGTGCTGCTTCTGCAGTGAGTGGAAAGTTTCCAAGTACCTGACAGTGTTGGCTTTTCTGCCTTTTAATGGATACTCCATGTTCCATAATAAAGGTGACATACACCATCGGTGTTCCTGCCACTCTGCAATGACTTTTGTGGGGAGGCAAAACACCTCAGCCACCTTCTCCTCTTTTTCTTGAGCAATCCCTTAGCACACACTACAATCACCCCGAAATGCATTCAGTAAATCACTTCTGATTGCACAGCTAAAGAGCACTACTCTGTATTGGTCATTTAAATCATCTTCAAGGGTTTCTTTGATGAAGACTTTGCGAAAGGGAAGAGGCAACAAGGAAGATCTATTGAATTTTGAGTCACTGTATGCCGGGTGTTACATCAGGACTTAAATCAGATCCAGCATTTCACAAGGGAAGGAAAACAGAAAAGTCAAGTGAGATAAAGGGCTGTTTATCCATAGGAAGACGTGATATGTGTGAGAAGAGCCACCTCACAAAAGGGTTAGCTGTTCAAAACGTTCCCTTACAGAAAATACAATTAGAGCTTAATCGCTGCTTTCTTCAGTTCAAAGCTCCCCCATCTCAGCTAATGAACACGTTTGCCAAGTCAGCCCTGTTTGTACCTTGCTTATCTTGACCATTAAACAAGCTGGCTCTTGGCTAAGGCTGCTGCTTGCAGAGATGGCACATCCCTGGGTGGGAGCGGAGCTGTCTCCGGAGCTCAGATTGCCGAGTGTGAAGGATCAGATGTCATTTCTTCCTTCTAAGGAACTCCCAACAATTAATTGACAAATAAGTTGATAAAAAGCTAATGGATGCTAAATTAACCACAGGAGGGCTCCGGTTGCGTCCCCTGAACGGCAGGAACAGGGTGGGGAATTACAAGGGAAAGAGAAATCAATGAAGTAAGAAAGTTTGAGCTCATGAAGTTCAAGGAAAGTGCAATTGTCACTTGACAGCAAATGTAGAGCAAATTAGTTTATTAATGTGCACTGCTGTACTCTGAGGCTGCTGCATGTTAATGGAGGGGCTGCAAGGAAGAGTCCAGCTCTCAAAGCTGTGCCTGCACTGGTAAATTAAATATACTGATATTACTGTCTGGCACTGGGGCTGGCACGTTCATCTCCCAGCTCTCTTCTCCTGCAGTGCTGGCTGCTGTTGAAAGAGCTCTAGCATGTGAAATCACAAATCCTTCTTGGGAATTGTCTGGAAATGGGTTTGTTACCCATTGGGTAACAAAATGGGGGACTGCTGCAAAAATTTGGGCCAGCAGGTGTCTGCCAAGAGACAGTGAGGAGGAAGGAGAGGAGGCAGCAGTGACCCTGTGCAGAGCCCTGCTGGAAAGCTGGCTGGGACCTGGGCCACACTGGGAGACTGACTGGGGACCTGGATAACCCTGGGAGACTGGTGGGATCTGGATCACTCTGGGAGACTGGATGGGACCTGGACTACACTGGGACACTGACTGGGACCTGGAAAGCTGGCTGGGACCTGGAAGGAGCACAGGCTGCTGGTCAGGGACTGCTGAGCACTGATGCACTCACAGTGTCTCTGGGCTCAGGACACACTGTGCTGCTCTGTTAGGCACAGTAGGTTTTGGGTCCTGCCTCCAAAACTGTCTCTTTTTGAGGTGCCATGTCCCAGCCTTGTGCATGCAGAATCTCCTTCTAGAGTAGGATTGTCCCCCGTTCCTCCCCAGATGAGTGTTTCTGCATTCCATGCACAACACTGCATTTCTCTTCTGTCACAGGATTGTCTTGGGGAGCAGTTGCAGGGTCCAGCAGTTCCACGTGATCCACTGGCCTCATCCACTTGGAAATGTGCTGGCCTTGGGGCAGTTTTGCTTTTCACCAGGTAATTGAGTGCCTCCCTCTTCACCTGCACACACCAGACATGCCCAGGCACCCACACTTACACACGGGTCCTGCTGTGCAGGCTGAGGCTGTCCATCAGTGACACCTCTCAGTGTGCCAACATCTCCATAGGATTTTCCTTAAATCTCATTGATCAGGCTTGGCATTTCTGCCATGGCCACATCCAGGGGAGTGTGTGCTGTGGGTTTTTCCATTTGCCAGCACTCTGGCTCGAGGTGCAGTGCTGATCCAGGAGCACACAGGGGCCTCCACGTGGGTCAGTTCAACATTTAAAAATTGATGCCCACCACATCACATCAAACTTGTTGTTACAGACCCCAGGAGCTGCTTGTTCATCCCCCAGCCCAAAGCACCAGTAACGCCTGCAGCACCCAAGGGCTCTTGTGAGCAGTGAAATCCAATCCCCAAAGCCTTGTAGTGGTGAGGAGCAAAAAAAAAAGCACTGGAAAAATAGGAATGTAGCTAAAGCAACAGTACCTTGACAACACTTGGCACCGCAAACATCACTTAACTTGACAAACAACCAGTAATAGCTAGAGTGAAAATAAAGGGTTAGGCAGGTAGAGAGATAAAGTATGAAGAACATGCTGAGCAAATAACAGCCTCTGGAGAATCAACATTAGCATAATTACTAAACGTGGGTAATTGCTGAAATAGCATTTGCTGGCAGCGTTTATGTTTCTAAATGCAACAGTTTCTCTCTTCCCTACGGAATCTTCTGCGAGGACCAGAGAGTGCTTACACTGCTTCTGGGGAGAGAGCTGCTGTGGAAATTGGCTCCATCTCAAAGGCAAGGGCATGGAGGGGAGCAAACATGCCTTAACACCTTGGAGTGCAACCATGCTCCTTAAACAAGGTTGTCCTCCTTGGGGCTGCCTGCCTTGTTAAACGTTACACCTTCAACCCAGCGTTTGTGCCACTGCCCTACTCGATACTTGGTAAGGTTGGACATTCTCAAATCAATTCCTATTGATTTCTTACTGCTGAAAGAGGAGAAGCATGTGACAGACACAATGAGGGTTTAGTACAGCCGATCAAGCCATTCCAGCACTAGAAAACAACTTGGCTGATAAAAAAAAAATATAAACAAAACCCAAACAAAACGCCCCAGCAGACACAAAAGCAGCAACATGCATAAGCAAAGGTCCTGGCTACAACCTAAAGCATTAGCTGATTCTGCTTTAAAACACATTTGGCCTCACTTTTGCTGGGAGGGCAGGTGGAAATTGCAAATAAAATAAAATAAACAGCCCAGCAACAGTTGAGGTTACATCTGTGAAGGTTATAGGGCTGATCTGCAGTTATTTATGGGCACTGTGTGTGAGCTGGGTACTGAGATCGTGCTGCGCAGGCTCTTTCTGCAGCCCTTAGTGGGTGCTGGGCAGTGAGGAGCTTGCTCAGAGTCCCTGGCTGGCCTCCACCTAAAGCAAATTACCTATAAATAGCACAGGGAGGGGGAAAATTATAGTTAAATTATAGCTAAAAGTGTTAGCTGTGAAGATTCCTCTGGAGAACAGAAGGGACTCAGACTGTGTTAATTCTTTTGGTTTTGTTTTTCTTTTTTTAAAGAAGCAAAAAAGTGATTTGAAGGTAACTGCAGAGGGCAAAAATTGGACTACGTAAGGGTGGTTCAAAAAGGACAGGATACCATGGAGACATCCCCCATGGAGAAGGTTGAAGTAGTCAGGTCTCCTGACATGTTGGCAAGATACAGAGAAGTCACATGTAGAAACAGTTCTCACTGTCTGAAAACACCTTATTGTATTAAAAAATTGCTGTTTTCTTACCGTGAGGTTGATATCCACCTCTGGACCGCTGCTCAGGTTCTCTTGCCAAACATCTCAACTGGATGAACTGAGAGACACAGGTGTCATCCTGTCATGGGCCATGGATTATGGGATCCCAAACCCTACAGTGAAGGAACGAGGTCTCCCTTTGACAGGCACCCCCACAACTCTCAGGGTTCTTCTTCAGGGGCTTCTGAGAAACCTCTGAGGGGCTTCCTCAGCAGCAAGAGTGTCATGGAGCACAAACTGCACTGCCTCAGGAATATCTCCAGCCTTGGAAATCTGCTCTTGCACATACAGAGGAAACTCAAACACCATAAACAAGAAGCATGAGGCCATTTGGTGGTCCGTACATAAAGAAGAGACAAAAATGGCAGACCCTTCCAAAAACAAACCAGAGAAGCCTTCTGCTGCCTAACCCTGTGGTGGCATTTAGACAGATGTGTCTTTAGGCAGGAAGATCAGTATTTTGCTGTCATTCATTACGGATTTACCAGTTTTGTATTGATTTAGTTGTGGCCTCCTATGTACTTTAATTGCTGCAATAGAGAAACAACTTGCTACCCATGACATTTCCTTTCTGAGGAGCTGGCAACAGAACTGCATGAGCCACTGGTGGAGTCACTGATTTCCCTTGTGAGTCAGTAATAAAAGGATGACTGAGACAGCTTGTCCTTCTTTCTGTTCCAAAACAGCTTTTTTTTTTGTTTGGTTTTTTTTTTGTTTTTGTTTTTGTTTGGTTGTTTTGTTTGTATTTGTTTTTCCTTGGTTTTGTTTGTTTGGTCTTGTTTTTGTGTGGGTTTTGTTTGTTTTTTGTTGTTGTTTTTGGTTTTTTTTGTTTGTTGGTTTGGTTTTTTGTTTGTTTTGTTTTTTGTTTTAAGGACTCTCACTAGTTGTGGATTTAAAACCAGAAATCTGCCTAATTGCTGAATAATATGGTAGACTTCCCTGTAGCTCCTCACTTATTAACTTTGAGGTGTTACTGATTTATTTTGAGGGACGGGCACCTTGGCTGGAGCAGGCAGGTCACTCAGGACCAAGGTGAGGTGCCCCCAGAAGTGGCCAAGGGCAATGGAGATAATTGCTAACAGTGGTTTCTGGTGCCCTCATCTTTGCTTTGACATGTGGGGCAACTCTCAGGAGGGTGGGCTGAACAAGAAATTCTCCTTCCTCTGGGGTGGGAGCCCCCAGCTCCAACTCAAGGCTCCTCATCTGGGATATTGGCAGCAGCTGTGAACCCATATGGTGTGGGGCAGAAAAGTGTCTCAGTGTGCCTGCAGACTGAGGGGTGGGTAAGATTGATTAAGTTGTTTCATTTCATCCTCCTGGAAGGCTTTTGTTTGATGCAGTAGTTTCCAGGGGTCCTTTTAGGGCACTGCCAGCTGTACCAGCTGGGCAGAGTCCCCCTTCTCTGAGCAGCTGCTGTGCCAGCAGAAGGTATTTGGAGAACTCACAGAATGAAGCAGAGGTGAGAGAAGGAGAGTTTATTTTGTATTCCCTGTGATTGCTTCCCTCAACATTCAATATTTTCAAAAGGTAATATTCTGATCTTCTGTCTTTAGCCATCTGCTGAGACCCTCTCTCTGGGTTTCCATTGCTGTGTTCTTCTCACAGTGTGATTCTAACCCAAATGCTATTTTTTTTTGTTTTGGTTTGGTTTTTTTTGTATGGTTTTGAAGCTGTGACCTTGTCATAGCTGAGGACAAGAAAAACAGTAGACATGAGGTACTTCAACCCACTGAGAACTGTGTCAGAGTTACAATTCACGACAATACCCACTATTCTACTTTAAACTGGTTTGGGTCCCACTGTATTAATTAATGTGGTAGGAAAAGAAGGACCAAATTCTTCCCTCTAGCAACTTGCTGTGTGCATGTTGAGGTGCTGCAATGAGAGGTGCTGCAAGAAAACACAGATAAATGAAAGCTTGAGATGATCCATTAACATAATGCAGTGTGCCCATAAATAAAATAAGGTCTTCAACCACCCCATGAGGTAAGTCAGCATTACAGATATTTTTGAGATGGATAAACCAATTCCTAGAGATGCAGATGGCGATGAGTTGTCTCAGCAGCATGTTGGAAGTAGGGCCTGAGCAATCCCTGGTGGGATTTTAGAGGTGTTAAGGTTGCTGAGGAAGAAGATGATGTGCTAGGCTTGGCCAGTTTGATGAGAAACAATTGTATGCAAATAAGCAAAGTGAAAAATAAAAGGTCTGATAGCTCTGGGGGTGTCAGGAGGCTCTGAACAACCTGGTCTAGTAGAAGGTGTACCTGACCATGGCAGTGGTTTGGAACAAGATGATCTTAAGGGTCCCTTCCAACCCATTCTGTGGTTCTGGGACTTGTGTGTGTGTTTTGCAGAGACACAAGATCTACTTCCTAAAAAGTGTCATCACAAAAGCAGCAAAACCCCGCTCAGCCCAGAGAAGGCAGAGGTGGGCTGAAGGAAAAACTACAACAACCGACCTTTCTTTGCCTTCTGCCGATGTTGCCTGAGATCTGAGCTGCTGGGAAGCTCCTCAAGGAGCATTTTCAGGCTGTTGAGTTTGTGGCCATATCAGCCTAGCCCAGCTGGTTAATGTTCACAAGTCTGGGCTGGTAACAGCTCCTGAAATAAAACCCTTCTTGCCAGAAGAAGAAAGTCCAAGATTAGAAAAGTCTGGTTGTGTTATTTTTTCCATCATTGCCTGTGTACTGCTCGGAGACATGTAAACAAAGCCAACTTGTTGATGAGAAATATGTCAATCAAAGAGCTGCTGAATGTTCTGGAGACGGTTACCCGCTAGATGTTTTGACTAAATGTCTGAGAGCTCATGCTCTTGGGAAATTTCCCAATAGATCTGAAGATAAACACACCAGCTCTTGGCATCTCTCCTGCCTGGATGGGAATCTGAGAACTGCTAATTATTTACATTTAGCCTGTGCACCTTGTAAAACTTGTGGTGCCTCCTTGAGAAGGCAGCACTGGAGCGTTTCACAGCGGTGTTTATTAAGGACAAAGTCCCAGTGAATATTTAAATTCTGCCAGACTCCTTGTCTACATTTCAAATCATGTCAGAATAAAAATATTACTCGCTCTGTCACATTCATCCTTAGTCATTTTGGTCACAGCTGAAAGACAGAGGTAGCAAAAATCAGATGGGTGAACCTGTTCTGGAAAGCTCTGCACCGGGTGGTAACATCACAGGCAGGTGAGGCAGCGAGGAAAAATTTGGCACTCAAAGCAATTTTCTTAACTTTTCATTTAAGTCAAGAGTTTAATGATCCCCTGCTGCTCCACTTCTGTGCTGCTGAACCATCCTTCACTGGGCAGAGCTCTGCTAAATCCTCCTTTTGGGGCAATATGAATGACTGGGAGGTTGGTCTCGAACAGCAAGAAGTAAAATGCAAAAGTGGGCACCTCCAGAGCACACGGATACTGATGGTCCTTGGCTTGCTGCACAACACTTTGCACGTGGGCATTGTTCACTGAGGTCCAGGTCTTCTCCCAAGCCCCAGTGGCTGGGACAGCTGCCTGAGCCAGGACATGGGGCAGTGCAGGGCCATACAGGGCAACCTCTAAGACAACGACACATCCTCAGTCTGACCAGCAGGTCTTATTTTCTTCCCTCCCATTTTCCTTTTGAGAGGAAGTGCCTACTGTGCAGAAATCTTGAGGAACACCTTGGACTCAGAAGAGGAATCAAAACCAGAGAATTTAAACCCAAAAGCTCAAATTTTTTGCCTCTGCCAGCAGTGACCTTTTTGATTTGTTTACCAGGAACATGCACAGGAGTGATCCTTTCTGTTGGAAGAAATGCAGTGCATAAGTGGTTTTGCTTTCCACCTCCAGTACAGATCACTCATTTTAATTTTGCCTGTTACACTCAGTCTGTCCTCCCTAGCCCCCGCCTGAGTGGCAGAAACACAAGCCCACACAGCCTGTGGGGTAGTAAACATAACTGCAAAATGTCAGAGCAGTAACCAAAATTTCACATATCAGCACAGGGAATAAATATGATGAAAAACTGATTTCCCCATGAGAATTAACCAGTCTCCATTTGTGGGAGTAAATGACTGACTTTATTCCTGGAGCTTGGGGAGTTTTTTGTCTCTGGCCAGGAGCCTGTTCTAGGCTTGCCCAGGCTCTGCATTATTTTGTCTCAACCGAGTCAAGAAAATGCAGCCTAGTGCAGAGTAAGCTATTGCAGGTACACAGTGCATTAGCACAAATACCATTGCACAGAACTGCAGCAGTGTAAGCATTTCCTCTGACCTGCAAAATAATTCTCCCCTCATCCCCCAGAGCAGTTAGAAGTTGGTCAGTGTAGTGAACACTGCATGATAAGTAGTGGAAATCATGCTGACATTATTTATACCATGAAAGACATCCCTGCGTGGACACACAGAGCTGCACTCTGCTCAGCCCGCAACCCAACAAAATGTGGGGCTATCCTGGTAATGAAAATAGTTTATATTGGCAGATTTTCAGAAGTTTCCACAAAGAACATTGCTGAGAAGAGAGGTTTCCTGGCTGGATGTCTATGTCTGTGCACTGTTTCTGGGTTGCTATTAATTTATAGGGGTATTATGAGAACAGTTAATAACAATAATTTGTTTCTATAAAAGCTCTTCTATATGCCTAAATCTAAATACACGAGTTTCACAACTCATAAAAATAAAAATAAACAACTGGAGAACAGACAAGCACAAATGATAATTAAGTTTTGAGTCTTCCAGCATTCCCAAGCTACTCCTGGGACTTGACAGTCTTGTCAATATTTTCACATGTTCAGCAGCTCTGGAAAGTAAACAAGTGGCCACCAGTGGGTAAGCACTTCTGTGTTTGTTTTTCAGAATTAGTTGCTCAGGTGGGTTGCATGTGTGTGACAGACTGAATAGATTTCCTTCAGAGGCTCCAAAACAAGGCTTAGGCAACTGGAAATGCTGAAGTCTTGGACATTTTCATATCAAGCCTGCACTTCATATTACACGAGATGCTTCGTCTGCCAGCTGATCAGCAAAGCACCAGCCAAGGCCTTGGACATGTTAGTCTCCCTACCCCTTACTGACCTTTAACAATCGTTTCTACTTGTATTTCCTTGGGCAAAAAAAAAAAAAAGGGAAATTTCACAGCATATACCAAAAGGATCAAAGTCAGTTTGTGCAGATTCAGTTTGACAGCATCCCTTAAAATTCACAGAGAAAGAATATTCTGAGTTCTGAGTGGCGCTTTACAGATTAAATCTCTGTGTGATCAGCAGTGGCTGCTCGTTCCTCAGGACCCAAAATCAGTGAGGGAAAAGCCACAAAAAAAGTCATCAGAAAGAGATTTCTTATACTGGGAAGGAAAGCACATAACCAGACCACAGCTTGATACAGAGAGTGACGTTATTAGAAGCCTCAGAAGGTGGTTTGATGTGGACAACCAGTGATGCCTCTGACAGCTGGGTGCACCTGCTGCTGGGAGGTAGAATAACCAGGGAGGCTGATGTGAGTTCCAGCCCCAGAGCAGTGATCCAGCCCGTGCTCCTCTGGGTAAATCAGGCCCTGTCTCTGCTGATGTGAAAGCTCTGGAGGATGTTAATGCAGTGAAGTCATTTCAAGCCCTTCCTGCTCTGTGCAAGGCAGGTCCTTGCCCTCCTGCAGGTCCTCACCCTCCTGCAGGTCCTCACCTCGGGGCCTTGGCTGGAAGGGGCAAGGCTGTACATGCACAGGTTCCACCTGGGTGAGGAATTGCCCTACCTGCCTCCTTAGCTCACTGTGTCATCGTATGGAATGCCCTGAGTTGGAAGGAACCAACAAGGATCATGGACGTCCAAACTCCTGACCCTGCACAGACACCCCACCAGTCCCACCCTGTGCCCTGCCCAAACACTCCTGGAGCTCTGGCAGGTTTGGGGCTGTGCCCACTGCCCTGTTGAGCCTGGTCAGTGCCCACCACCCTCCACAGCAAGCAGAGATGTTTGGAATGATTACTGCAGCCACATCCTCTTCCTATTCCTTCTTTCCTGTTTTGGTGGCAGAGTGGCACAGGCTGTGTGCCTGGGTTGTGCTCAGTTGTCATAAAACAACGAGTGATGCAGCCCTGCTGTAAAAGCTGACCTCGTGTAAAATCCCAGGGTCCTGCTCCAAGGTAGCAGAAATGTTCCACCTGGACAAAATCCAGAGGTACTTGTTCAGGAATACCCACAGAATCCAGAGGCAGCCCCTCAGCTCACAGCCTGGTGTAATTCTGGGTCACTGCGAAGAGCTAGAAATGTATAAGCACCAGGAAATTATAATAATAAACAGAGCTATTTCAGGCACCTCACCACTCACAAAAGTCAGTGTCTGGGCTTCTGTAAATATACTGATATGTACTTAAATATTAAAACCAGCAATGAGCTGGGTATGTGTGCACTATATATGACTATGTAGCCCTCTCCCCCATTATTACTTATAAGCATGTTTTCTTAATTGCCCTGTGAACCTGTTGTCTCCTAAAATTCTGTGGGTGCCATGAAGCAAAATATTGAAGATTGATACAGTTTTAAACTTGTAAATCACTTCTTGTGCAGCTTAGTTTAGTTTTATGTAGCTACAATAATAGTGTATTTTGGTGATATGTTTAATATTGCATTGCATTGTACTGTGTTCCATTGGGCTGAAATATGTCTTAGCATTTTCCCACAACGTAAGATGACAGAGATCAATTACAAACCTATTAAATGTCAATTAGCATCGTTGCAATCTGAATCCCAAATGAACTTGTTAAAGCCACCTTGTTATATGTCACTTCCATGTATAAATGTTGGTTAAATGTTTAATGAATGCAGGAAAAAGTAATTACCTGTTTAGTGTTTATGTAAGCGAATCTCATCACTGTTAGTTATGTCCACTGGAAAATTAAGACTGAATTTGCAAAACTGAGGGGCTAAAATGTGTTCTGAAATGCATCTTTCATTAATCAGGTGCACTGCTATGTAGTACCTAAATATAGATTTGAGAATCTAATTCTCAGCACTTCAGCAGGAGTATTTTGTCCTATTAAGCTATGAAGTTATTTTTAGTGTGGTCTAGTCAACACTGGTGCTCCCTAGTATGGAGTTTAAACCTTGTGTAGCACCTACAAAACCTTGAGCTTCGCTGGAAAAGGTCGTCATCACATAAAAAATTCATTCTTTTTAGCAATAATTTAGTTTAAAATGTAGTCAGTACCACAAGGTTAACACCTACACTCATAGGAAAATGTAGTCATTGCCCTTGGGATAAGAACTTTCCCCTTGCAGAAATATTAAAAATAGGATTTTTATTTATTACAAGTAGTCAAGACTGCTTTGGCATCTCAGCTGAAAAATGGCACCTTTAGGCACACAGCAGAGATCATGTTGCCTCCTTCACTTATCAATCTTGGTTGCCTTTGCTAACGACCTGCTCCTGCTCTCTTTGCCTGGTCCATGGAGAGCTCAGAATGCTCCAAATGAGGCTCTGGTGACAACCAGACTCTCTCTGTTGACTCCAGGGGATGCCAGAGGGGCTGAGTGTCCTGGAACAGGCACCTGTGTTGAGGTGGGAGGAGCAGCAGATCCATCCCAAGGAGAAGGCACCTCTCGTGTCCCTCAGGCCAGCACTGGCTCTTTGCCTCAGGGTCAGAGGAATCACTTTTTCCTTCCCACGGGTGTTGTTCACACCTTTGCTTCCCATGGGTGTTGTTCACACATCTCCCTTCCCCTCCTGGGAGTTATTGGTGTGGGAGTGAGACCAGAAGGGCTGTGACAAAGCCAAGCCAAGGAGTGTCCAAGTCTGTACAAGAACAAAGAAGGGAGTTGCCAACTGGGGGACTCTTCTGCCTCACCTTATTGGCTGGTAAAAGCATGGTCTTCCCAAAGCTAAGCTGAGGGTCAAAGGGAGATTTCAGGCCTTACAGATCACAGCTTGCAGCAAGAGCAGTGGAGAGGGTGGCTGGCAGACGTGACAGGCTGGCAGATGAAACCTTGGAGAGGAGCACACACTTGAGTTCCTCAGGCAGTGTGATACTCCACGGACAAGTCAGCCCATGGCCAGCCCCTGAGCGAGATCCTTCAGGAACACAACACAGGCAGCTACACCTCTTTGTCCCTTTCAGTCATTTCCTTCTGCTCTTCTTGGTAAATACAGCATTTTTTGTATTGAAAGAATTGCCTCTTTGTCATTAGAGCACACAGTCCTTGGTGTCACGCATGGCAAAAGGGAGGGAGCAGCCCTGAGAGCAGCAGCTGGAAAGATCCAGGCTGGGATACATGTGGTCACCAGCCTGCAGCATGGACCAGGAGGAGACATCCCCAGGGACTCAGAGCCTGCACCTGGCTGTGGTGCAGTATGGTGCCAGGTTGGAAGTAAAATAGCACAAAAACTCACAGTCTGTCATGCTGGACGGCGTGGTCTGCTGGTCATGGTCTCCTTGAAGACTATTGAATATGCCCAGGCCAACCAACAGACTGTTGCCTGGGACAGGGTCTAGCTTGGCAAGGTCATTAGATAGAAAATGCTTCATTAGAGGTTTGCCAACCATCCTCCTCTGGTGGCAGGCTTTGTTTCAGGCCAGTTCCTCCTCACTGTGTCCTGGATCATGCCAGCTGAGAATGTTACGGGACTTGCTCACTGAATTCTCATTGAAATAAATTCAGCTTGGCCAGCAGACCCTGCTGTTTGGCTCTGCAAGGCTGATCTCTTGTCTCCACTGCTTTTTGTGCCAGATGACTTCAGACAAGGCCATTAACACTAATTGGGTAGGAGGGGGGACCAGCAGTCACCTTTGCTGCCAGATTGTCCCATCTGCAGGTGTCATAAAACACTGGCTTTGGAGAGCCCGGAGCTGTTCTTCCCTGCTAGCCTGGGGCAGAAGGGAGCAACAGACACAGAGGTGGTTTTGCTCTTGAAACCTGTAGTTTCAGGAAATTATGTGGTTTTGGGCATGTCACAATTTCTACCAGAAGAAAGAGCATCAAAGATGTTGTTCAGAAGTGGCCTCTCTGAGTGTGTCTCACTCTTCCATAGCTGCTGCTTTGTGGAGTCGTTGTGGCAGGTCTAACAACAGCAGATGCTCCAGTATAATTCCCAAGGAAAAATACTGGATGTTTGGGTCTCCCCACTGCAAGCAAAGAGTCACAGAAGGTCTTTTTTGCTCAGTTGTTTTAGAAATGCAATTTGGTAATTCAGTTGCTTGCCTGATAAATGTCTGCCCTCTGATCCCAGCTACAGGAGATGGAATAAAACGTAACCAGATTTGACAGACAGAATTCATCTGCTGTGTTTGAGGCACGGTAAAGCAGCCTGGGGAGGAAAACATTACAGCAAATTATGCTTCCTTATCTCCCTGTGCTAACAGTGCCAGGGCAGCTCGGGGATGAGCAAGTCTTTGAAAGGACAGGACTCACCCAGCTCAAACAACAGCGCTGCCCCGCTCTGAGTCCGGGGCTGGGGAGCTGCTGGGAAGTCCCAGCTGATCTGCTTTCCCTTTCTGGTGCCCCTCCTGTGCTTTTTGAAGTTTGGGGTGAGGGATTGTTTCCCCCCTGGGACCTTGCTCAGACTTGCAGCCAAAGCCCTGTCTGATGGCACTTTCCCCCTCTGCCAGGGCAGGGACAGAGATGGCAGGGAAAGCCTCTCCCATATATTTTGCAACGTTTTCTGGGCTTCTTGAAGCACTCTCACACTTCAGATACACCTCTGCAGAGGCCCTGGCTGTAGTAGGGATGCCTACATGCCTCAGCATCTGCAAAGCCACCACAATTATTGCATTGTTTAAAATTTGCCAATGTAAAATATTCTGATATTACTCTTTGGGTGTATTGGAAGTTTGTTCAAAGCATCACCAGGCACACATATTAACTGGTGTTTTTCTTTCAACCACACTCCACTGCCCTATGAACTGACCCTTATTTAACAGTGGTGGATGACCATCAGTCAGGCTGGAAAGACTGGACCAGCCCTTGCTGAGCCTGCTCATGGTTCCTGTCTGCCTCTCTGCTTTCCCAATGGCTTTGTGTGTGGCCAGTGGGTAATGCTGAGGTGTGGATGCACAGCAGAGGCAAAGTCACACATGCAGGAGTGATCCCAGCTCAGTGCTCTGCAGCTCAGCACCACTACTGATGAGGGGAAAGCGAAGGAGGAACCAATGTTTATTTTACTTGGGGCTTATGATGCTTATTTTGTTTGCTTATGCTCATTTTGTTTATGCCTATTTTGTTTATGCTTATTTACTTGGGGCTTATAATGATGCTTATTTTCTCTGCTTTTATACTGATCATAGAATTTGCTTAGTAGTATGAAATTCACTGCAGCAAAACTCACACAGTGTCCTTGAAAGGGCCATGCCAAGAGGCCAAGGACTTCTTGGACAATTAAAACAGCCAGGATACCCGATGATAAATCAGAAAACATGTCAAAAGAACAAGATAAGTCCAATTAGACCAGCTACAGTTGCCAACAAGACTGGTTTAAACCAGTTTTGAGCAAAAGGTAAAAAGTGCACAGGAGGAAGACCTCTTGCTTCATCCCTACAGACCCCCAGGGACCCCTGCCCTGAATTCCCAGGAGGAACAGCACAGGCACAAGAAGCAGCAGCACGGGGTGGAGAACATGGAAATCAGTTCCTGAGACTCATTATAATAACCCCGTCTTCTCTAAGGAAATAATGTTTATGCAGAAAAGAAAAATGAATATGTATAACTTACTTGCATATAAACCCTTCGTTAACTCAACCAGAGGTGCATGTTTTTGGAGGAGTTATCCCCCATGCACCCGGGCCTGGAATAAACGGACCTCTCTATAACCTCACTGGATTAGAGGGTTTTTATTCCACAAAACACTACACTGGATTGCTTCTAGAAACAGGTGTCCTTATATTGGTGGGGTTTTTTAAAGGGTGTCTAGATGCCCCTAAAATTTGTCTTTCAATTAGCCAGAGCAGGGTGGGTGTAGGAGAAAGCCTGTTACCCTCTCTGAATGAAGAAAGGTTGCCCCGAGGTACTTGCATCCTAATCCCTAAAATCACAGAGTGCCATAGGGACTTTTCTATCAGCGTGGTGATTCTGATGAATCTTCAAAGTGATGGGGGAAGGAGATGGAAGTAATCTTCTTTTCCTGTGTTCACTTCTTGAATTGGAACTATCTAACCTGACCAGATGTTCTCCACTTCGGCCACGTCAAAGCCCGCCTGCTCCTTTCCTCAATCATCCATCACCCCGTGGGTCAACTCTCCCTTGATTTGCAGGAGATTGTTGCCCGGGCTGCCTCCCCTTTAATCACTCCTCTGACAACAGCTACCGAGCTGAAAAGCTGGGGGGATCTAAGTAATCCATTTCTAAGTGTAAAAAGCCCCCAAAAGTGGGCGGGGGGTGGGGGAAGAGGGCGAGTCTGTCTGCTGAGCACACAGACTGGTTACGTCAAGGGACAGGAAGCGCAGCTCTGGGAAATCAATAGGGATGAGGCTTTGAAAAGGTTGACTGACTGCGCTGGATTAGCCATCGATTTTTGCCTTTTTCACAGCTACTGCCACGCTCTCCACCCCTTGAGGCCATTAAGCTGCGAGGCCTTAAACTTCTAATCCCCCACTAATAACAACAAGACAATGCCAGGCAAGCTCAGGATCTAAGGGGATGTCCAACAGCTTCGGCGCTGCCCGGGTGGCTGGGAAGGGATTCTGGGAGCCTGGAGACACGGAGTGAAAGCAAAACACACAGAAGGGTTCAGGTCACACTCAGAGGTCAACTGCAAATCCCTGTTTATTGGGAAGAATTTCCAAGTGGTTTCCAGTTAGCACCAGCTAACAGTGGCACACGCTGTTTTTGCAGGATCTCTCTGAGCATATATTTTGTTAAAATGACCACAGAGAAGAATGTTGTTTTCAGTATCACTTAGGACAGAGACCTGTGACAGTGTGGGCTCCCCCCAGCAGCTCAAGGGCTGCGGGTACATTCAAGCACTGTATCTTGGTGCCTTCAGCACACCCAGCTATGAAGAAACCCTGAGCTTATTTTACGGTAGGTCTGTAAAAACCAGGAGGCATCAGGTCCTGACCATATATCCTGACTGGAGACAGAACACAGGAAAGGATTAGAGGAAAGGATTATTGGAAATGTTCTTCTGAGATGGATGGGAAGGTGGCTAAGGAGTGGCTGAAAGAAATGGATAGAAGGGATCTGGCAATGAGGGAGTGCTTACAGGGCTGGGCAGCTAAGTCAGCTTCTTCCCATACCCGCTTTTGTGTAAAGTAAAGTGGATTTGCAAGGCCATATCAAAGAGCTGATCAATCTCAGCTCAATTTCCAGAAAATCTGCAAGTACCAGCTCTTGTGTGAACGCTGTCATGGACGTGGCTTAAGAAACCCTTGTCATACAGCTACTCTGCAGCTCACTGGAAGTAGCTTGCTTGCAAACTCTGGAGGCTTAAACAGAATGACCCGGAGTCCAACCCCACAAGGAAAGTCCTCTGCATCTCTCAGCTTTGCTGCCTCAGCACTGGAGGTGGTAAGCAGAGAATGCAGATCACTGGGGGAGCTCTCTGCCCTCAGCTTCTTCTGCCACTCCCTTCTCTGGGTTCTCTCTGTCTTCAGGGCTGCTGGGACTTGGCTGAGTGGCAGAGTATGCCCAGAAGAAGAGAAAAGCCCTTGGAGATATGCCATGTGTTCTTTAGCTGTGCCTTGGTCCTTCACACAGCCCACGCTCAGCAACATCACCTCCTTTGCTGCAGCCACCACGTCCTTTTTCAGAGCTCATGTGGTGGAGGGGATGACCCTCCAGCGATCTGCCCTCCTACAAGATACAGTCCTGAATGCCCAAACACTACCAGCTGAGCAACTGGGAGATCTGGATGAAGCTGGTGATGCTGGCAGAGCCTGGGAGCAGGGACAGCCCTGGGTGTAGTGACAGCCCTGGGAGCAGGGACAGCCCTGGGAGCAGGGACAGCTCTGGATGCAGGGGCACCACTGGTTGCAGGGACAGCTCTGTGTCCCCAATCCTCCCGTGAGCAGCTCTCTGAGCAAACATACCCCAAGAGTTGGTGGAGCAGCACAACCAGCAGCCTTTTGTTCCTGTCTTATAAACCCTTTGGTGAGTGAGTACCCAACTTCTCCAAGAATCTCAGTCTAAACGCTGACAGTTTTATTTTACTTGGCTTTGGTATTTATTTTAAGGGCCTTTGTGGTTCTCAGAAATGAAAGGATTATTGTCAACACACCAAACAAATGGACTCTGCCAGATTTCCTCCCTTTGGAAGCAGGGAGATAATGGTCCTGCTCCAGCAATCATGCTGCCCACCCACAGAGGCAGCAACCAAAGCTGGGGGATGTGGAGGGAGCAGATAGAACTTCTCCATTCCCAAACCTGGCTGCTGAGATGCTCTGCTTTCCCCTGATCCTTTCTTTCAGCATCTGGCCAGCTGGCTAAAACCAGTCAAATTGAAATGTTCTCTCTCATTTTCTCTTCAGACTGTTCCTTGCTTTCTCAGGGCTGATGCACAACTTCAGCCTCGAGTTTTCCACAAACACAGGCAAGGCAAAAGTGCTGAACAAAGCAATAGGGACTAAAGGAAATAACTCCATTTTTTCACTTACTTCAGTGCACTTAAAGTGCCTGCCCAGAAATCAATGAACCTGTTCAGAGCCAATACTGGAACAAATGATAAAAAGCTCTTTAAGGTGAATGTTGTCAAGGCTACTGAAGTGAAAATAACCATGTTTACAATGTGGTTTTCCTTTTATTTCTAACATTAATTAATGTTTGTTTTAATAGCAAAGCCAGACAGTCAACAAATCAGCACAGTACACAGAAGGTAAGCTGAGGCAGTCCCTCTTATGCGTATCTTATAAATATTTTAACTCTTTCTCATAAGAGTGTCTGGAGAGGGTGTTACATGTAGAGCTTTATTAAAACTGAAGTAAATAGTAGTTGTGGGTTGTTTTGTTGTTTTTTGTTTTTTGTGTTTTTTTTTTTAGATTTGCTTATATATTTAAAATAGTTTCACTCTAGTCAAAATTGTTTCTCCTGTTTTGTCAAAATTGAAGACAACAAGTCCCTTAATTTCTCAGCTCCCATCAGTATCATCCTCCCGAGGCTTAAGCAAAATATTTCTAAGGAAGCATTTGAAGGGATTATTTCCTTACAGCTTCTGGGAAGGGTCTGGGTGGGGAAGAGATTAAGTGACACAACTTTTCACCAAAGAAAGTTAAATAATTTCAGGGAGTTCCATGGGTGGTGCCTTAGTATGTCAGTACAGGAGGAACTGGCTCAGTTCACCTCCTATGCACTGTGCTGATTTGTTGACCAGATTAAAAAAAATAAGAATAGGATTAAATTATCACAGCTAATGAGAACAGACAGCACTACCTGTGTCCTTTGCAGGCCACACATGAGTTTGGGCCAGAAGCCGCCCAGCACAGACACCTGGTGATACATCCAGGGAGATGTTCCTGGGGGTCTAATGCCCATGTAGGGCTTTACCAGGGTCAGTTTTACCAAAGCTAATCCAGATTTAGGCATTTGTCACGCTGTCACATTTGCAAGCTCTCTCACCATCCCTGTCACAGTTCCTTGGGAGGAAGGTCTTTGTCCCCATGGTGGGGGCTCCTGCATCTGTCTGTGTCACCCCCAAAGGAAGGGGAAGGTGCTGCCTGCTATTTATTTCACAAGAGGGAGAACACTGGGTTTTTTTAGTTTGTTTTATCTCTTTCCAGACAGTTGGCTCAGTTTAATGGACTGTCTTTCAGCCTGAGCATAATTCTTCTCCAAATTAAATTCTCTTAGAAGCCCAACATAATACAGACCGTGTTGTCAGCTCATTACTTTTACATCCTTTCTTGTTCTGTTTATGTGAGCAGAGGTTTAATTAACTATAATCTACTGTGTAGGCAAGAGGGAAAAAAACCCACTCTACTTGAAGGTATGTATTTATTATACTCTATCATATTTGTGAACATTTTTGGAGGCTGGGGGGACTTAACCTTTTGCTCTATGAGCAGGGCTGGTTGCTTTATGTTTCTGTGCAAATCCTTAGGGAAGTCTAAGGCGTCCATACTCGTCTGTCACCCTCTTAGTCAAACCTTGTCAGCCTTTCACTCCACAGTGGACTGGAGTTAAATCTAAAAGACAAAGTGGAGCCTTTGCTGCCTGCAGGTCTGTCTGTGCAAGCTGCCTGGGGATGGCAGGGCAGGCACAGCTCCTGCTGAGCCCCAAACACTGGCCACGGGCTGTCTCAGTGACACAAACTGCTGGGGCTTCCTCTGGAGGGCCATGGGCTGGGTGGGAGACAGCAAGAACAGCCTTTCATTCCTCGGCAGCCATGTCATAGGTTTCTGTAGCTGAATTTTAGTAGAAGGGGGGATATCCAGGGTGGCTTCTGTTAGAAGCTGCCAGAAACTTCCCCTGTGCTGTGGAGCCAAGGACAGCCAGGGCCAGGAGGGACCTCCTGCTGGTGGCCAAAGTTGAGCCAATTAAGAATCACAGTCACAGCTCTGGGATAACATAGTTAAGAATTTAGGAGTGTGGGGCAGTTGGAAATTCCAGTCATGGGATAACAAGGCAGAGACCAAGTGGGAGCAGGAGGAGGAGAAGACAGGACCCCACACTGGAGCAGAGGGAGAAGGATTAAAACTTATTCCCCCCCCCTGCAGCCCCTGGAGATCCATTGAGGTGCACAGACCCCCCTGCAGCCCATGGGGTGACCCCCAGGACAAGAGCAATGGCAGAACCAACACCCCACTGCAAACCCCCATTCCCTGCTCCCTGGAACTGCTGGAAAGAGGGAGGAGTGGGAGGATTAAGTTGTCCTTAAGACTGATTTATTTCTTACTTTTTAGTTTTATTACTGTTAGGTTTATTTTTATCTTGTTAGTAATAAATTTAAGTATTTTAGCCACTCTGAGTTTGCTTTGCCATCATCTCTCAGCTGTTTTTTTGTCTTTTTTCCTTTCCCTTTCCCTCTGGGAGACAGGGGGGCCTGCAGGTTTGGGTGGACACTGAGTGAAAACCACCAGAAGCCAGAAGGCAGCTGAGGTGCCCACCAGCTTGGCTGTGTGTGCTCCACCTGTGCCTGGGAGGTCATTTGTCCTTGCCTATTGTGTGAGTTTGGCTTCGCTCCCTGTCCAACACAGCTGTGAGCTGGTCAGCTCCTTCACCCCCCTCCTGAAAAAAGGGGGAAAAAAAAAAAGAAAAATGTAGTAAAGGAAATATATATATACTTACAGAGATTTCATTTGTGGACAGTTAAACACTGTGTACATATGCACAAGGATCCCAAGCAATCCCGAAAGCGGAAATGGAGAAAAGGACCAAAAGAGTAGAAACAAAACAGACTCACACAATCGAATCCCAGGAATTGGCTCAGTAGAACAACTAACACAATAAGATCTCTCCAACTTCCCTTAGGAGGAGCAAATTCCTTTCCTCCTGCGCCAACACAGCCAACAGCCCTCAGCCTTAACTCATCGAGATAAGCAAGGCCAAAACACTGAGACCTCCTGTCTGTGCCCACCCAACAAGGGAGAGGAGAGAAAAGGGGGAACAGAACCTCCCTCTCTGTCTTTTATACACCTGATTCCATAAGGGAATGGGATGGAATGCTTCCTTAGTTTTGCCCCCAGTTTCTAGGGAAGGCCTACAGGCAAACCACTACATCTATCAAGGCAAAAAATAAAAATAAATAAATAAATAAATAAATAAATAAAAGAACAGACTTCCCAGCTGCTGAAATGAGGTTTATAGAGGCACTGCTTGGATTTCTCGCACTGCAGGTTAAAAAGCTGTAAAAGTTTTCCTGGTGACAAGTTTATAAAACAGATACTTTCCTCCAGAATATTTGTAAAACAATCTATTTCATCCACCAATTGTGCTTGTACCCGAGAGCCTCGAGTGCCCAAACAATCTCATGCTCTTGGGCAGAAAGGAAGGCAGCAGAAGGTGCTAATTTTTGCAGGGCTAGCTGTCAGATTAGAGTGCGATTAGATAGGGGCTGACACTTGTTACTTGAGCTAAATTTAGATCTCACCAGCCAGCTTCAAATTCCCTCAGAAATTCAGAGGTTCCATTCACAGACAGCAGGAAGCAAAATTAGCACTGGTTATTCTTAGTTTCAAAGATCAAATTAAGTAATTACACTAAATTTAGAGAATTTGTTCCTCTACATCATTGGCCATTGTGTAGTGCTATTCCTGTTTCCTGTGCCATCAAGGGCTGGGATTTTAAAGGTTCAGTTGGCTATTCCACTGTATCAGAGGTCCAAAGGAAAGCTATTCCCCACCCCAGCTCTGTCCAACGAGCACCAAAGACATAATCCTGCTGGTTGAGGTGGCCCCTTTGCATTCACACCAGCTTCAACCCTCCTGGGATACCTCAAAAACTCTCCCTGCACTACTTCTGTGACTGAAGTTTTCTGATTTGCATATAAAGTTGTGCTATGTGTTTGAGCTCTTTGCTGTGTTGGTTAAACCCCAACCAGATTATGTCACTAAATCACAGTAACTTTATAAATAATTTATCACTGTTGGTAGTGCCAAAGCACTGGAGACATTACAGGTAACTACTGAAAATAGTCTTTACTTTCAGTCTCAGCACACCTCACAGTTTGCTGCTTTGTACCCAAATAACAATAAACTGGTGGCTTTTGTGTCCAGGGAAAATCATCCTGAACCCACATCCATTCCACTTAGCCTGATGAAGCCCCTTGGGTGCCTAATTTCTTTCCACTCATCTCATCCTAATTGCCAGAACACTTCAGCTTATCAATACTGGTGTGTGTGCATAAACATGGTTTTTACAGAGCAAATGAAAGGCACCCACCTGTATTGTGGCTGCAGTTACAGCCACTGGTTGGCTCATAATGTATTTCATTATGGTTTTCCAAAAAAGGCAAAACTGGTTAAATTGGTGATTCACCAACAACTGGTGACTGTCTGTCTTTCAGGTTGTTAAAGGGTCTGTTGCACAGGAGCATCACGTTGGAGATAATTGCCCAGGAAGTCCAAGAGCAATCCCTGTTAGGAGAATCGTGGCCAAGGGAACATGTGCAAAATACCTTTGGACAAGGTGTGGTCTCTTTGTTTTTTGGCTTGGAGGCAAACCAGGCTCCAGCCACAGACGTGGGGAGCTGCAGGTGTTGCTTTGCACTCCCATCTGGAGCAAATTTTAACAACTATCCTCTCCTCCCACCCATAACCTGCTCACAAGGTGCCACCTTGTTGCTGTCTGCTCAGCTTTGTGGGGACTCTTTCCCTGCACATGGGTAGAATGTGAGTCCCAAACACTTCATGGGAGTCCTAAACATTAAGACTTTAAAAGCCTGGAGGTCATTCAGACACGGTGGACAGAGTTCCCTGTTCCCTGCCACGAGAGGGTGACCCTCACAGTGGACGCTCCACGTGCTCTCCCATGGGAATGGACACTTGGCTTTCCAGTTGTGCTCTCCAGTGTGAAAGGTTCACTCCCCAAATGGCTGCAGGACTGAAAGTGTTGGTTCTCATATTTACAGGGCACTGCTCCACACGCCAGTGAGCAAACCCCTCTTTCATGCCAATGAGCACCAGTGAGCTTGAAGCCAATATTTTTTAACATCAGAGACTATTCATGCAGCTACTCCCTGGCATTCCTTTTGCTCTAATTATAGCTACTCTTTCCCCTGCTTTTTCTTCATTAATGAACAAAGACACTCAATACTTAATTCACTTAATTTAGGCACCCTATTCCTGCTGAAATCCCTGAGCATTAGACACACTTCAACTCCCCTCTTGCTTGTGAAGGGACACTGGGGACCTGTGTGGTATTTGCACCTGATTCACAGCAGCCCTGGGTGAGTGAGGAAACCAACTGTCTGTGTTTTCAGGGACAGGAAGGATAATTCAGTGCTTGAAATCCTAACAGGGAGGTTGGTGATACAAGTGCTGTTTCCCAGCTCTGCAAGTCACATTGTGAATGACCTTGAATAAATCCCATTCCTCTGTTTCTTTCTTCCTAGCATGTCTCTGCCTCACAGGTTTGAGAGGCTCCTCACTTCCACATTCATGGAGAGTCTAGTCTGGGCTTTCCCAAGAGGACTGGATGTTTATGTCCCTTTTGGGACTCTCACTTCCCTAGTTTCTTTGAAAATGCCAATTTTAGAGATTACTGCACAGAAACAGCAATGGGGTCTTGAGGGGGAAGGAAAAATCTGTCACTCAACATGGTGTTGCCATGTTTGAAAAGGGTAAAGAGGACAGCACACACACAAAAAAAGAAATCACAGGGAAAATTAATTGCCTTATGTTTATACTGGAGGATTTCGAGTTTCCCCTCAAGGCTGCTTGTCTGCCCACATCTGTTCACAGCTGGGGGCTCCCACTGCTGAGTGACAACTCTAAACATGCAGTGCTTCAGCATCTGGAGGCAGAACCCGCTGGTGAAAGTGTGTCCTCCTGTGTCTCAGGCAGCGTCTCAAGGGAATAATTGTTGCCAGTAGAAGATTGAGCTGTAGCTGAGGAGCTGAGCTCATCCTCCTCTGTATGTCACTGCTGTCCCACGACTGAGGAGAGGACTTCAGGTACACTCTGGTATGTGGGCCAGCTCATATTCATTGTTCCTGTCACGCCTTCAGTTGTGCTGTTAGGTTTTATAACATGTTAATTGAGTCATAGATGGTTTTTGTACTTCTTGTTTCTCTCCATGATTTTGCCTTACAACCATCAGAAATGCTGAGTCTGCCCTTACTTTGCTGGAGAATGTGGATCCAAAATAGAGAGGAAGCATTGCTGACTCCCACCTTAGGGACTGCTACTCTCACTGAGGCCAGGAGTCCATCAAAAAACCCTTAAGGAAGCAAATTTCCAATAATTACCTCTGCTGTACATCCTCTGTTTCCTTTAGCTGACCAAGTTTTGCTTTCTTGCCTCTGTGCTTGTTCTCCAGCCTCCCCATCATCCAGTTAATTGTGTGATACCAGGTACAGAAAGAAGAGGGTAGCCTAAAAGTCATGGAGGACTGAAGTGTAAGTTTGGGATGCAATGAAACCCAAATCCTTGCAGGAGCCAAACACAAACACCCCATCCCAGCAGGGCCAAGGAGGAGCTGCTGGTCCTGGTGATGCTCAGCTCTCTGCAGCTCTGGGCTCAGTTCTGCAGGAGCATGGGGCTGGCACAGACCTGCAGGAGGTGCTCTCAGTCTTGCAAGAACAAGCCATAAATTTCAGCCCAACGAGGTTTTCGAGCAGTCACACAAGACAAGGAATGAATTACTGAACCCATTCATGCTTAGTGAGTTATTAAGTGTAAGGCCAAAGACTGCAAGTGCTCTCTATGCAGCAATGTCTGAGTTAATAAAGCATCACTCAGCCACTGCAGAATCTGACTGCAGAGCTGAATTGTTATTATGAAATGTCTTTTTTTAATGGCCGTATTTGTTCGTTAGGGGAAGCTGTTCAGAAGTTCTGGGCAGTACATTATCCTGGGCCCCATTCATCTCTCCTGCCACCCACGAGCCAGGAGTGCTCCCCTCATCTCTGCCAGCTGCTTTCACACCCAGGGAGGGCATCCCTTGGAACACACTGGGCTGGGGTGCAGTTTGGGGGGCTATTGCCTCCCCCACATGGGCCATCAGGAAAGCTGTCTCCAGGCATGGAGATCCAACAGCAAAGAGGAGGCTGCAAGCAAAGCCGAAGGCAGGGAAACCACTCCAGACCACTGGTTAAAAACAGACTTGGTTAGACCATTTGTTTTCCCCATCCTCCTCTACCTCCTGCTCTCAAAGCCATGTTTTTTAGTGATTCAGAGGCACCATTTCAATAAGACCCACGACCCATGTTGTTATCCAGGTTACCATGTAACTCACGCTCTGAAAATACTAGTGAAGACTTACAAACAAATCTAATACTTTGTCTGAAACTATAGCAAAGGAAGGCCTGAGCTCCAAAACCACCTCATCTTCTGGTATCTCTGCAGTTCTCTTGTGAATGGCTTTGCAAACTCACCCACAGTAATTATGGCTTCTTAAAAATATTTGAAACAAGTAGCAAAACCAAATGCACCTCATCTGGATACTCTGCAAGCTCACTGAGAATGTGCAAAGCCACTTAAATCTTGCTTTTCTAGGAAGTTGGCCCCTCTTGGGGCCTCATGAAGCTCACCCCACACCCTGAGCAGTCTCCACTCTGCTTTCTCCACCTGCCTTCCTCCCTAAACTTTCAGGTTTATCATCTGTACCAGCTTAGCCTTGCAGAGACATTTCCTCAGAAGCCTCAAGCAAAGCAAAGGCTGGAATATTTGCCCTTCCTGCTTGACCAGTGTTTCTGGTAAGGCCACCTATGATCTCCATAGGGGTTCCAATTGCATAAACCTAATTTTCATAGTTAAAATAGATGGATTTTGTAGGCTTGGGGATAGTTGTAATGTGCTTTTGCTCAACTGTTACATTTCTCTCCATCTTTCTGCCATGGCCTATTCCTAACCAAGACAGCAGCTTTTTGCCTGATACAGGTACAGACACAGTAGACATTTTCTTTCCAACATTAGAATAATGCAGTATTATTTAATACTTCAGAACAAGGGGTTTAACTACATTTTGAACCTGCAGTTTGCAGGACTGTAATACCCTGGCAAGGTTTTCAGTGACACAGAGAATCACAGGACTTATATTTTTTTCCCAATGAGTTTAACACAGCCTCATTTATTGCTGTTAGAGGGGCTTTGAAGTTTTCATGCTTATGCAAAAATCCAGTGTTTGTGGTGAGAGTAAATTCATTCTATTTTCCTTCCCTCCAGCTTGACAGCAGCTGTGTGGTACAGTAACCTTGTTTTATGGCATATGTCACCCACTGCAGAAACACAAAGAAATTCTACTTTACAGTTGTGGGCTCCCTCCAGGGCAACATTTCCTAACATGGTTAAGCACTGTTTTCACTGGGGGTTAGTGTGGTAAACACCTTTAGGGATCTGTAGTCAGAATCTCAGATGTGAGGACACGTGGAGTGGAGCCATGAACTTGGACAGGAATACCTGTAGGGAATAAGTGAAAACAGAGCACAAGTTCCTCAGGCAGAGTATAAATCCTGTTCCACCCTATGAGGTTCTGTGTCTTCATCATTTTTATGATTAACCAAAAATAACAAATGGAGTAAATATTCACAGGCTCACAGGAGTGTAGGTCATAGGATAGCTGAGGTGGGAAGGGAGCACAGCAATTGTCCAACCTCCTGCCCAAAGCAAGGTCAGCCTTGAGGCCAGAGCAGGTAGTTCAGAACTTTAACCTGCTTGATCTTGAAAATTCCCAAAGACAGAGACTGCTCAGAACCTCTGGGCAGGTCACTCCAGTGTTTGACTGCCCACATGGAGACAATTTTCCCCCCCTCCATGAGCTGCTGTTCAATTTACAGCCTTTGTGTCTCCTGCTCTCCCACCTTTTGCTGCTGTGGAGAGGGTGACCTGTCTTCTCCATGACCTCCTAGACCCCTCTTCAGCCTTTTCCTCTCCCACTTAAACCCTGGGCCCTGGGGCCCCACAAGTGGATGCTGGGGAGAGGGGGAATGCATCTTGATGCCCTCAAAACCGTCTCAAAAACAGAGTGAAAACCTGTTGCTCTGGTTTCGTTTTCCAATTTGAAGCAATTAAAAACTGAAATTAGCACAAAATAACCACAGACAAAATATGGTAATTAATGTCATTTACTCTGGTTGCCGTAGAAACATGACTGAAACAAGTTGAAGTTACAGATAAGTTCAAGGTGAACCACAAATAAAAGTGGCTGGCATGGTGTTTTTCCTCTGACTGATTAGGACTTTAGCTCTTCTGGCTGACAAGCAGTTATCGATAGAACTTAATCCATTTAATAATCTCATAATCACTTTAATCCAGTCGGCTCAAAGTATTTTGCAACTGGTTGCTCTAACTGATTAACAACTGCCTTTTAGGCAATAAATAAAAGCTATCTGTGCACTGCATATGGAGCAGCATTCAGCAAAGGGCTGGTGCCTGCAAGGCAAGATCAGCTGTGCTGCCAAGCCCTGGCATTTGTAAATGCACAACCCGGGGGCACAAAGGGCTTGCAGGAGTCTTTGACTTCATCAACAGGCACCAATATCTCTTTAGCCTTTACACAGGATAATTGGGAGAAACTTGGCAAAGGGCACGCCCTCCACCAGGTACCTTCAGATCTCAGTGTGCAGTGAGAGCATCAGTGTGAGTGAAGATGCCTTGGAGGTCAAGGACAGGCGAGGCTTGCACTTGGGTCCCCATCTGTCCCTATTTTACTAAGAGGTGCTGAAATGGTTGGCTGATAACTTTGTGGGAAGTGTTGAAGAACTATTTTCTTCTGGTCTGAAATGACACTCAGCTATTTGCAAGATCTATTGTAAATTATAAATTCTGCCCTGCTTCACTCCCCTCACCCTCCCCACCCCCTCACTATTTCTGGAAATCTCATTTCCAACACAGTTTATGGCTCTGATGAAAAACAAAGGTGTTTTCAACTGAGTCTTTTTGTAAGGCTGTGTAACACTTGTGTTAGCAGCACTGAGAGAAGGGGCAACACATAATGAGACATCTCAGGTTTATTGAGACATCATTTCCCAGTGGAAAGCAGTTTAGATGAAATTCTGCTGACCAGGTCTGTAATCACATACTTTGTCAAGCACTTTGAAATCCACTCATGAAAAAGAGCATTTTTACAAGATCAGTATTAATTATTAGAATGATTATTTGTTTGCTTAGCTCCTGGATATTTTTTTAGTCCTCTTACCTCAGGATTTATTGTGTGGTGATTTATGAGCCTCAGGATCAGTTATAAATACTGTCTAGCCAGTGATTCTTGTACATCTGTACAACGTTCAGGAGCTCAGACATAGCCCTCCTAAGAGTTTTGATTAATTACCCTCCAGCAGTTTGTGAGGCTGAACTTGTTGAAAGTTTTAAAGAGAAGAATTTCAGATAGATTTTTTTTTTTTAATTTGGGCTCTAGCTCATCATTTGAACTTGCTTAAGGCAACTGCCATGAAGGGCAGCATGAAGAGATAGCTGGGAAGATTGGATTTGCCAGCTGAGATCTCCTGAGCCATCACCTGGAGTACCTGGAAAGAGGCATCAGCTTGGGGCACATTTCCTCACTTATTGGAGGGGTTTCCACAGAGCACAGAAATCTTTGAGCCATCCCACACCAAGGGGAGCTTTTGTCTGCTGACACCTCTCTCAGCTGTCAGTCACAGGGAAATTAAATCATGGCTGAGGTCGTGGAGCCCACAGGAGCAGGTTCAGGGACCATCTCTGCTTTATTGGGCTCAACTCCTCGAGTTCCACAGCCTCTCTCAGGCCAGAACAAAGGGAAAATCAAGAAGACCACACGGATCAATGACTGAACTTGTGTTTGCAGCTGAAGGGAGTTTCGGGGTTTCATTACATTTTCAGCTGGAGTTTCAGCTCAGTTAAACCTCAGATGTGGATGGTTCACCACAGGATTTCATCTCTGGGTGGAAATTGGTCTCGGGGAATCGGATCCCATCCCCCAGTGATCCCAGGCTCACTCTTCAGGGGGGCAGAGTTCAGGTCCCTCTTTGAAGGATCCTCATAAGCTGTAGGACTGGACATGAGCTTATCTAGAGGCTGGATAAGAGAGTGTCTAGAGGAAAAATTTCAAAAAAAATAGTTGGAATAGAACTTATTTCAGGCCAAACTGAAGTCAAAACCAGTTGTAAGTAATTTTTTTGCAGGAATGGGGAGAGGAAAACAAGAAAACAACCCCAGAATTGCAAACGTTTCGGATTAGCTGAAAGCTCTTCATTGAAGTTAAAAATTGTGGTGTGTTTTTCTTTCTCTGCTATTCAAGCCTTTTCTAAACTTTGAAAAAGCTGTGCCAGATTTATTTTTAGGAGTCCAAGAAAAAACTAAACATTTTTTGGAAAAAAAAAAAAGAAAAACAACACACAACTTTTTTAATATGTATTTTTCTACTTCTACAGCAAAAATGTTTGCCAGATTAAAAGAAAATGAAGCAACACACAAATTACTTCCTCCTGGAGCAACACTTTTCTACAGAACTTCTACTTTGGCAAATTAACCCAATTATTGAAAGAAGTCTTTGCATAAAAAGGGAGCCTTGGACCAACTCATCTTGATGCTGTTGCTTCTTTGCACCCACTGCTCTTCATGGCAAACCAGAACAAAAGAGCTACAAGTCTATTTTTCCACGGAATGCACGACTGAATGGGAGTAAATGCCCTTCAGCACTGATGGAGGTATCTTCCACGTTTCACTTCCCATGGTTAAGACTTATCTATAGTTTGTATTAATTCCAGCAAATCAAAAGGGATGGATTTTCCTTTGTTCTACTTCTAATGAATGTTTTCTCTTTCTCCTTTGGGGGAATTATGTAGCAGAATTAATGGGGCCTGAAGTCCATAAAGCAGAGTACATTTTGGAAGGGGGATACTTGCACCTTGGTTAGTATCGCTTATTATTTTATAGATGCAATAAAGGGAGAAAAAACTTCCAGCCAATGCCCAGAGCACTTCCAGGATATTGTTGAGACTTGTTCTAAGGTGCTGTTTTATTTAACACCGTTGAAAAATAATGAAAAATAAAGATAAATAGTGTTGCATACTACACAGTGAAGATATGGAAAGAAAAAGGATTGCTTTCAGTAGGGGTTATATACAAAGTCAAAACAAAACTTGGCCAGAGAAGGAAAGGTTTAATCCCTGAGTCTGGAGACAGGAATGGCTAAGGGGAAAATGACCTGAAAACCACCTTAACGTCACTTACAGAAATGAAGAGGGGACAAACAATTTGGCAACAGTCTATAGTGGATAAGAAACAAAGGTATCACCTCTGAATTAAGTTTGGGAGAACATCCAGCTACTGTAACACTAGCCCTGGTTCAGATACAGACAAAGCACAGTCACTGTCTGCATCCCCCGTGCTAAAGAGAAGCAAGTCCTTACACGTGGCTTTCTCTTGATCTGGGTAAACACTTGATAATTCCTACTTAGAACATCTTTCTGGGACTGCAGAAGTAGGCTTGATATCCTAAATGAGTTCTGGGATTCCCAGGTACTGGGCAGCTTTAGGAGATACCAATGAAAGGAGGTGAAGTAGCACAAAAGAAGCCCTTGTTTGAACTCCCAGCGAAGTTTGCTCTTAGTCCAATTCATTTTGAGTAAAGGTTCTGGTCAGGTCCTACCTGAACTTTTCCAGTTTCCACTGTTCCTGAGGACAACACAGGGCAGAAAGGTGGAATTTGAGTGCCTGGAGTTCTGCCCACCTGCTGTGTCACCCCCATTGATGCTGCAAGCCCATGATAAGAGCTGGTGGGACTGGTGCTCTGAGCAACCTGAACTAGCTGAAGATGTCCCTGCTCACTGCAGGGAGGTTGGACTAGATGGCCTTTAGAGGTCCCCTTCCAACCCAAGCCATTCTATTGTTTATGATATTCACCCTTCACTGCTTTACCAGGTCTTTCAGATCTGTCCTTAACCATCTGGCTGATCTTCCTCTCTGCAGCTGATTGTAGTTTTTATACAAATATTAAAGAGTGACTTTTCCTAGTAAAAAAATAAAGATTGCTCTGAAGTACAGTCACTTTTGTTTGATCCTTAGTAATTCCTCTCCCCAGTAACACTGACACCCTATTAAAGAAAGCCTGGAAACTTCTCACAGGCACAACTTTCCAGCTTGTGTTCTGCTTGCTGGCACTTCATGCCCAGAAACTACTTTTGCATGAGGAAAGCACAAGGCAGCAACTCTTTGCCCAAGCAATTACCGTGATTGTCTGCACAAATCAAGGGGGTTTGTATGCAAATGGCCAGCCAGCACCAAGTGGATGCAATGGCTTGAATTTTAATTAGCAATGAATAGTCACATATGCAAAACACAAGTCAAAATGTGTGGGTTTATTAATAACTGACCAATCACCAACCTCCCTGTCAAAGAGTTTTTTTGGCTCATGTCTGTTAAAAACTCTTGGGTGTGCCATATGTAACCCCTGCAAATGAATAGTGGCTCTTCCGAAAGCAGTGATTATTGTTAACTCCCAGGCCCTATAATGCTTCCAGATACGCCAGGAAGCTGATTCCCAATAATTAGTAATTAGCAGTAACTATTTTATGGAGCAGAAAAGAGTTGATTACAGTTGTTTTATCAGCTGGGATAATAATAGAAAAAAGCTTGTTTCAGAGAGGAGAGAGAAAGGGATGATTTCCGAAAGTTGGGTCTCGCTGGCCAGCCGTCCATCCCCGAAACAGCAGCTTCAGGCATCAGGAATTATTGATTTTGGGGGGATTAACTCTCAGCTACAGATAGCTGAGTTTCAGGACATCATTTGGAAGCTGAGCTGGAGCCACACACCAGCTGGCACTGGGGGCCTGATCCAAAACCCCTTCAAACAATTTGGGCAGCAATTTCAGGGACATCATTGGGTTAATAAGTCACCGTCATGAAAGGAGTCTGAGATCTCAGAGCATCTGGCACCAGGGAGAAGCCCATTTGCAGGCAATTTCTTCATGATGGAAGAAAAGTGGTTTCTGAAATGAGGAGCAGGTTTCTTCCATGAAAGTGAGCTGTGAGATTCCTACCTGGCACACCAATTCCTGCACAGCCCCCAGTGCCTTCCGAGCCAGCTGGGGAAGCACAGACAGGTAAACACAGTCTCCGCTGACACCAGACTCTCCCTTCTAATGCTCACCAACTTAATTAATTTTTGCTCAATTTGATCTGACATTCAGATCTGTGATATGTTTATCCCCCTAATGGGCACTTCTCCATATTCCTGGCTTCCTCTGAAAGGTTTAACAAATGGCAGGGACTTTTTGGGGTGGGTAATGAGCCTTTAATTTTGTACTTATTTATTCATTAAGCTTCAGTAGTATCTGGAAAACAACAAATTGAAAGCCTCTGTGTTTAGTCTCTGTTCTTTAAAAATATAAAAAAAAATAAATTGCTTGCAGCCACAGGTCTATTATTGCCTTCGAGAAAGTTAGTCCTAAGATATCTCAAGGATTACATTTGCTGCTCTGCAACATCTATCATTGTAATGAGCCACAGAGCTCTGAAAACCTCCCTGGCCCACTCAGTCCTCAGGCTTTTCCTGTGAGGACTTCAAACAACTATGCCAAGCAGCACTAGCTCTAAATGTCCTTGTGCAGACCCCAAATGAAACTCACTCCCCATTTTCAATTGCTTGTTCTGTTGCCAGGGTTCATCCCACGTGCCAGGGTTGGGGAAGGGGCTGTGTTTCCCTCTTGAATCCTGGGGATCATCCCATGCTTTCAGTGCAGACAATGGTTATTGATATCAGGGGGACTGTGAGATGGAATCAACAGAGTCATTTAGCAGTGGAGGTTGAGATGACAGAAAAAAAAATACGAAGAAGATGGCAAATGAGAGAGGTGTAAGGCAATGAAAGACATGGGAGAGAAAAGAGAGGAAGAGCTGGGTAGAAATGACAATAGAGACCAGAGCCAGCCCTCCTGAGCACTTGCTTTGGTGACCATTGAGACAGGACATTAGACAGGATGAGCCACTGCCCAGATGTAGTTGGACAATTTCTAAGAGCAGCAGGCAGGCAGCAAAAACTATGCCACAACTATAATTTTAGATCTGGTGATGTTAGCAAAAGCTGGCAGGCAGCTGGCTACAGGCAGAGCCATTCAGCAAGAAAGCTGACTGGGAAATGATATTTTTTCCCACAGATAATTTGTCACAAATAATACTGAACCGTTCCATTTCCTTGGAAAAACTTATTCTGTCCTACATATGGGGAGGACTTAAAGGAGCTCTATTTGATGTTGTTGATTTTTTGTTGAACTGCTCTGCCCTGGAGCCCTGATCCTGCTTCCTCTGCCCGGGGTGTGGCTCCTGCTCCCCACCTGGCTGGGTCAGCATCGCAGGGGACTTGGAGCAGGGCCACCAGAGGAGACAGGCTGAACAAAGCCATCAACTCAAGCTCCCACCTCACCTTCCTGCTGCTGAGAAGGTGATAATTGTTTCAGCGTAACCCAAGACTGCTTTGTGAGGATGTCTCTGTCTCACCTATCACTGAGGACACCAGAATGGTGAGGTGCCCTTCCTGGCACTGCAGGAGCTGAGTCAGAGAGCTGGGGCTGGGCAGGTTTTCACTCTCTGCTTGGATGGTTTGGTGAGGCTGGAGTCAGGCTCAGGCTCTCACTGCAGCACCTTGATGTTCACCTGTGTGTCTCAGCCCTGCTCTTCACTGGCCCTCTCTGGTTTTCTTTGTTCAGAAGCACTTTTTAAGCCTTCCACCTCCCGATTTTCTTCTTTGTATTTCCACTCCTTTCCTTTTGGTCCTTTTCTCTTTCCCTCTTACTCATAAGATCCACTATTCCCTGTGTCCTACACCTCAGGTGCAAGAGGACTCTGGGACAGCACCTTCTCAAAGGACTTCCTTACAGCTTCCCAATAAACTGGGTCTTCTGCAGATCCCAGAAAAGAGGGCTCTGCTGGAATACCTCTTCCACACAACCCTCCTGTTGCCATAATCAGTGGTTGACAGCAACTTTGGAGCTCCTCCTGTCTTCTTTCCCATCCTCTCCTCTTAGTCATGCTTGTCATGTTTTTTCCCACATGGTGGCCAGAAGAAGTGGAAACTACTGGAGACACAGCAGGAGCAAAAAAAATGTCTAGTGAGGTGACTAAAAAGTGAGTAAGGATGAAATTCAGCCTGGAGAAGAGAAGATTTTGGTGTAACCTAATTGTGGCCTGAAAGGAATATCCAAGAAAAATGGAGAGGGAGTATTTACAAGGACATGTAGTGACAGATCAAGGGGGAATGATTTCACACTGACAGAGAGCAGGTTTAGACTGGATAGTAGGAAAACATTTTTCCCTGTGAGGGTGGGCAGGCTCTGGTACAGGTTGCCCGGAGAAGCTGTGGCTGCCCCATCTCTGAAAGTGTCCAAGGTCATGTTGGATGGGGCTTGGAGCAACCTGGGCTGGTGGAAGGTGTCCCTGCCCATGGCAGGGGGTTGGAACAAGATGATCTTGAAGGCCCCTTCCAACCCCAACCACTCCATGTTTCTATGATTCTGTGAAACTCAAAGAGGAGCAGGGCTGAGTCCCCCTGGAGACTCACGTAGGTCCCAAACCAGCCCTTCAAGCTTTACAACCTGATGCTCTGCACACACCCAAAGCAACTCAGAGACCCCATCTGCCTCCAGCCTCCTTTGTCAATGCATTTCAGAGCAGCTTCATTTTCTCATCTTCAGTAGGCATTGCCCCACCATCCTCAGCAGAGTGAGTGAGTTCCTGCCTCCTTCCTTCAACCATGCTGTGTTTTTAATGCTCTGTGTGTGTGGCAGTTCCTGGTGTCCACCCAAACCTCCAGGCCCCACCACCTTTCCCAGAGAGAAAGGAAAAGGAGAAAAGGCAAAAAAACAGCTGAGAGATAATGGCAAAACAAACTCAGAGTGGCTAAAATACTTAAATTTATTACTAATAAGATAAGAACTAAAACTAAAAAGTAAGAAATAAATCAGTCTTAAGAACACCTTTGTCCTCCCACTCCTCCCTCTTCCCAGCAGTTCCAGGGAGCAGGGAATGGGGGTTTGCAGTGGGGTGTTGGTTCTGCCATTGCTCTTGTCCTGGGGGTCACCCCATGGGCTGCAGGGGGGTCTGTGCACCCCGATGGATCTCCAGGGGCTGCAGGGGGGGCACAGCTTTGAGTCCTTCCCCTGTGCCCCTGTGGGGTCCCTCCTTCTCCTCCTCCTGCTCCCACCTTGGTCTCTGTGTTGTTATCCCATGGCTGGAATTTCCAACTGCCCCACACTCCTAAATTCTTAACTATGTTATCCCAGAGCTGTGACTGGGATTCTTAATTGGCTCCAATCTGTCCACCAGCAGGAGGTCCCTCCTGGCCCTGGCTGTCCTTGGCTCCACAGGACAGGGGAAGCTTCTGGCAGCTTCTACCAGAACCCACCGTGGGTATCCCCCACTTGTACCCAAATCCAGCCACAGACACCCATGGCAGTGGGATGGGAGTGGTGTGTGTGCAGCTCTGGCCCCGAGTGCTGCCCTGCCCCCCTGCCCCGTGCCCCCCTTCCTGCAGCCGGCACAGCTCCGGGGGGCTCTCAGCTAATCAGCTCTTACACTCTTTGCAGCTTCACCCTCTCATTTTACCTGGTGGGAGGCTCAGCCCTGGCTCCCAGTAATTGGGAGGAACATGATGCTGTGATTGCTCATTGTTCTGGGGAATGTTGTGCTTTAGGTCTGTTGGGTACGTTTTGTTCCTGATTTCTCCCATGTGGGGTCCAGGACTGGTTTTTCACTCCCTGTGCAGCATTTCCAAAGCAGAGCTGCTTCTGGTGGCTACTTTTGCTATTTGCATCTGCCAGACAGTCTATTTAGCCTTTTTACTTTGGAATACTTGTGATCCATTATTTGTCTGGAGATTAACCATGTGCCTCTTGAGATTAGGAGAACACTGAAAAAATAATGTTTCAAAATCTGGGAGAAGCCGAGGGGTTCTCTCTCTGGAATTTCAGACCCCAACAACGTGTGTGTCCCTGGGCTTTTCCAGCTCCTGCAGCCGTCACAGCCCCAGGAACATCACAAGGGCTGCCTCTAGTGCTGGTGAGTCATGGTGAGCCGTGGCCCTGGATGGTATTTAGTGCTGTCTCTACCACCTTCTCCTTGCCCCTCGCTGCCCTCTTGCCATCTGCATCCAGCTGGGGATGGCACTGCCTGATTTACCCTTTGCTTGTCAAAACCAGATCCTTTTTTGATTCGAAAGCCTGACTGTTTCCTGCAGCATTTCACCATTCCCCTCATAATTTGCCTAGAAATTAGGCTGTGCATGCATAGCAGGAAGCCAAAAGCATCTGCCCTGCTGCTAACACAAGAGCCCACCCACCCAGCAGATAAGAGCCCTGCTGGGAAAGAAATCCAGAAGATTTATGGAGAAGGCTGCCTGGGGAGAGGGCTCAGGGCAAAGCCACGTGGAAAGGAGGGCCAAGACGTGAAGAGCTCACTTGCAGCCTGACTTTATTTTGCTTTTGCAGCCTTTTGCCAGGATGCAGGATGATGTGCAAAGGGCTCAAGGGAGGATGACCTGCCTCCAGCCTCACCGTGAGCCTCACCACCCACCCCATCTGGCCAGGGAACTGGTTTCTAGCCAGGTAACTGGTTTGTGGCCAGGTAACTGGTTTTGGACCAGTGGGCAGTCCAGGTAACAGGGTAAGGACACCAGGAAGTTCCATCCTTTGCTCACACGAGAAAACCAACAGTTTTCTTGCCCCATGTTGTTTCCAGAACATCTTTCACCGTCAGTAACCCCACAGGAACCTCCTTCAAACACTGTGCTGAGCTCTTTGATGGCTTTCTCCCTGCTGCCCTTCATGCTGCTTCTCCCACACGCGGAGAGCTCCTTCAGTCCATGTCCAAGCACTCAGGTTTTCTCCATGACATCCAAGGGACACCTCTTGGCCCACAGGCTTTGACTTCTGATCAAGCACAGCACGTGTCTGTGCTTTGGTGGCAGCTCCTCCAGCCTTGGCAGCCTCTTCCTGTGCAGATACTCATCCCTTTGGGATCCTTTGGGTGGAAAAACCTGCTCCAGCCTCCATGCTCAGCCCACACAACACGAGACAAGCCTGCAGAGCAGCAGATCCCTCCTCCTGGAGTTCCACAGCTGCCCAGGGAAGCCCAGGGAAAGCACATCTGTGCTCACCCAGTGTGGCACAACATAATAGAGAGGGGGAAAAAGATGCAGTCTGAATATTGTGCCTGAATTTTCTGTTATTACTATATCACAGTGTCAAAATTGAAAGCAGTGTTAAGATTTCTCAAGAGGAGCCATCCATAATGCATTGCAGAGCTGTGTGTAGGTGTTTTATGAAATATATTTTATTCAAACCAGTATATACAACACTAACATTATTGAAAGAAATTGAAGGCCCAGTCTTCTCTCCTTAAAATATTCATTATTCATGTTATAGTCCTTTAACAAAAACTAAAGCCAAATACATATTCAATTTATTCTTTTCCCCATTCAGACATCCCTGTTATTCATCTCTGGTGTCCAATGGAGATGAAATGTCCTCTTATTATTCCTGTATTAGCTTCTGACAGTCCAATTTCTCTGAGTGCTGTGTTTGAGACAACCCTTAACAAATAGCCATAGAGGTAATTGCTCTGATCCAAATTTCTTGCCAAATCTTTTAGATCTGATGTAGATCAGAGGCAGAAGGATGTTGACACACTCTGATTCAGCCCTGGCAGCTGCCTCTGTGAGGCCTTTTCTTCCCATAAATATTATTAGAATAACTTTCAACATATGCAGTCTCATTCCTTCCAAATAAGACCTTGCAAATGCATCGAGCCAGAAATGCTCTGCAACCTTGTTTCTGTCTGTGTTTTGCATTCACAGAAATTATGAGGGTATCCAGTGGGTTGAAATTGGGTTTTCTTTTCAGGTGGCTTCTTGGAAGAGAGATCATTTCACTAGTTCATATAACTTAGCAACACCCTGAAAACCTAACGACTGCTGTTCAAAATAAGTTGTAAAATGACTTCATCTCCCAGCAGTTCAAGGCTATCCTTCACAGTGTGCTTTTCCTGATGAGATTTAAGGGACTCCTTTGACAAATTCCCTCTTGGAAATCTGTTTCTTGCCTTGCTTTATTTTGGCCTCTGAAACATATTTCAGCCCAAACTTCTTCACTGCAAATACTTCTGTTAAGAGCAGCACTTGGAGGTGCTTGGCAGGATTGGGAGTCTCCTGGGCAAAGCACCGTGTGTTGAGACAGCCAGAGCTGCCTTCCACCAGGTTATAGTCTGAGAAGACCAAGGAATTCAAGAGGAGAGAAAGGAAACCTCACAGTTTCAGAGCAGGGAAACCGAGGCAGAGAGAGATGAAGGACCACAGTTCTCAACTCGTATTTAGCATTCTAAGGTGCCTAATTATTTCATTTAATGGTGTCTAAATTATTTTTTTTAATGATGTTTAAATTATTTTCACAACCTAGGACTCCAACAGGCCATTTTTCCCAGGAAGCTTGCAGGGGAGGTGCAGAGTGGCACACCAGTCCCCAGTTTTAATCACAGGCTCATTAGCCCTGCTGCCCACTGCCATAATTCTGCTTTGTCCCCCTCAGCGGGCTTTTGTGTTCCAGAAGATTTTGCCTGTGATGAGTTGCTATTGATTTTTTCCAGGGTACCATTCATCTTGCAAGCACTTTTAAAATAAATTTGAAAAATCCTCTGGATTATAAACATGTGTCTGTACCTTTGTACCACTGAAATCTGAGCTGAAAATGCTCTGTCTTCTACCCAGCCCCTCTCCCTCCCCTTTGGTAGGTGTACCTGCATCTGTCACACAAATGCAACCCTCTTGGCAGCAAGAGCTTAATAACAGAGTCTCCACAGGGACACCAAGACAAAAAGAGACACCCTTGTGGACTGTCCTGGCTCCTGCTGGCCCATCCCCAGGTTTTGTAGAGGGGTGGTGAGCCACTGTGCTCAGCTGAAGGTGCTTTCAGTGCTAATGGTAAATGACAGGGAGCTGGAGAAGATGAAATAAAAACCCACTGTTCCACTGAGAGCTGCAGCACTTACTCCCAGCCTCTGGAGAGAGCAAATAATGCACATTCCAGAGCAGGAGTGAGGAAGACTCTTTGTTCACAGAGAGCCCTTCAGTCCTCCTGCCTGGGCACAGCTGCAGGTGAGATCTGTTTGCTCAGGAGCACAAACCCACGACCCAGCCCCTTTTCCCTCCCTGCTCCAGTTCAAATGGGAGTAGCAGAAACGTCTCTCTTGAATTGCACTGCAAATATTCAAACTGAAAACCCCAGAAAACCCAGTGCTGGTGGACAAAGCATGAGCAGCACTGCACTGAGAGCCAAGTGCCCATTGTATTCACCCCCCAAAATAATCTCTGTAGAACAAGTGGCTGTCCTTATGCGGTCTTCTTTCCCCCAGGGATGATTCAGAGGCTGCTCTAGTCCCCTCTGTGAAGCAGCAATGCCATTGTGGTTCCCAGGTGCTGTCAAGCTCTGAATGGTGGAGGCATCAGCAAACTTGCCAAATTTCATCTGTTGCCATTGCAAGGGAAAGAAATGCTGTTTTTCCTCAAAGAGAAATAAAAATGTTGTGAGGATAGCGTACTCTACCATTTTTCTTCAACTACCAAAGAGCAGTGGGATACATAAAACTGGCTGGAAGTTTTTTGTTCTTCTTTTTCCCAGAAAGGCTATGGGATTTTGGAGACTAACTTGGGAAAGTCTGTTCAGAGCTGCAGGAAGGGCTCATTTGTACAAAAGCAAATGTGCCTTCTAAATCTGTCTGTCTGAAAGGAAGTAAAGCTTTAAAAAATAATTAAGATTTCCTGAAAGTGCCTCATTCACAATAGAATTTCATACTATAGTTACATTAAGAGGAAATGAATGCCTCTCATTTGAGGCTATTACCACAAATGAATTAAATGAGCAGGTACCTTTTGGAAACTGCTTTTAAAACCTGAATTCTGCTTACAGATGGAGCAGTTCCAAAAGGCTCCATTAGTGCAATGGCACATGGACAAGATGTGTAGTACCCAGGTTCTGGTGCCCAGGTCAGGAAGACACCACTCCATGTTTAATGAGCACTGTGTACCTCATTACCAGAGCCTCTTGGCAGGGTGAAGCCACTGACTTTATGGCATAATAAACTAAATGAAAAGATGTTGGTTTTGAAATAACAAACCTGGAGCAGTCCCAGTAGCTCCCAGTCTGACCCTGCTGAAATCAGCAGAGGATGAGCACTAGGCAGGTGGCCTGGCCTGGATGTGCACGGCTGGATCTGCTGCTCTTGGGCTCCATCTCTTTTCCAGTCTGAAAAGGAGGTGGGTAACTGGTGTGTTGAATCAGGCTATGCCTGATTGCCTTGGTTAAATATGTTTACTGAGTCACACAACTGGAGAAGTGTTGGTAGCCTGGCTGATATGAATCACTCTATTTAATGGGTATATTTTGGTTTTCCTCTGAGGATCCCAAAGCTCTATCCTTAGGGCACCTTTTTTTTCATTTAAGTCTCCAATATCAAGCCTGATCTCAGCAAGACAAAACCCTGTCCAGGGAAAGGTAAGGATTGCTCTCAGTTCATCCCTGGAGGGATTTAAAAGCCATGTAAGTGTGGCACTTAGGGGCATGGTTTAGCGGTGGCCTTGGCAGTGCTGGGAGACTGGTTTGACTTGATGGTCTCAAAGGTCTTTTCCAAACTAAATGACTCTCTGATTCAAATATAAACAAATCATTTTCTCTATGTAGAGGCAAACTGTTGGTTATCCCAAAGACCTATTCAAAGACCCTACCAGAGACCCTCAAACATCCTCTGATTGTGTGCAGGACAGTATAGATGTACAAATTAGCACTCTTCAGCTCTGTCTTTGTGCCCTCATCTCAGGAGGGAGAGTGGTTCTCAGGGCTGGGCTGTAGTCTGGGGGTGATCTCCTGTGAGCCTGGATTTCACTTGGTCACTCACTGGCTTCTGTCTCACTGTCTTCTCCTCACCCCATGGCCCTGAGTGTGTGCCTGGACCAGGCTGACCACATTGTGCTTGGCATGAGGAGAAAGAAGAGTCGTGTGGCTGTGCTGAGAGCTGAGTGAGGGGGAGGAAAGGAGCAGAGAGTGTTGAAGAGAGTCCCAGAGGGCTGCAATTTGCCTTCCAGAGGGAAGAACTTCTGCTTTGGGACAACCACCCAACCCTTCAGCACCGCCAGCCTCTGCCCAGCTCAGCCCAGGGGGCTGCAGCTGCCCAGTCCAAATTGCTGCCACGAAGAGCAGGGACTCTCTTTTTCTCTTCAGATGAATAACTGAACAAAAAGCCGCAACAAGAATAGGAGTCTTTAGTGATAGGAATGCTGTTTTCCAGAGGGACACTTCCTGCCCTACTGGCACCCCATGAGTGCAGCAGTGAGTCCATATTCCCCATGGTCCCATCCCCACCCACTCCCCGAGCCCAGCTCTGCCTTGCCATGGCACAGCTGGGTGCCCTCTTTGTTGGAAGAACTGGGCTGAGGGCTTTCTGCTTTCTTTCCTTGCTTTCCTGGAGCCTGGCATTTATGGGGAGCAAGGTGAACACAGCTGGAACTCTGTTCAGAACAGCACTGGAGTTTGGAACAGTAGCTGGGTTGTTTTGCAAGAAATTCTTTCAGCTTAAAAATTAATGCCAAGAGTAAATACCTCCTTATGCACTTCTCCTTTGCGTTCAACCCATCAACTTAAGGATTTATAACCTTCTTAAAATTAATATCCAATCTCCTTGCAGTAGCTTCTCATTATAGTGGGCTTTTGTCTTCATACCTGGACCTTTTTTAAATACCATTTGCTGGGTGTATGATTTCCTGATATAAGACATTAAGCCTGACTCTTGTCACTGCTCCTGCAAGGTGATCACTGTATTTGAGCCACGTACTTTGCTATTATCATTTATGTGCAACTCCTTAGCTGTGCCTGCTCAACACACAGAGGAAAGGCTTTCAAACAAAGGCCAGATAAATAAGGAAAATACAGGTTGACATGGAGACCAGTTCATTAGCTCCTCAGCGAGTGCATCTGTAAATAAACACATCTCTTGTGTTTCCTCAATATTTGAAATGAGATGATGCAGAGAAGGGCACAGAGCCTTCAGCCCCGTGAGGCTTCACTGCTGCATAGTCATGAAATCAAATAAATACCTAGCTTTTGCCTCTCACTTCAAGTATAAACTGTGTGAAAAGGTACATAAGGGCCTACAATCAGTTGTTTAATCAGATTTAAATAATAAAACAACCCCACCGCCCCAGACATGCAGACAACCTACTTGTGTGTAACTGATATGCTTGATTGGTGACAATTATGGGCAGTAATCATATTATCATTTCCATTAGATTTTTCTCCTCCACAATTTTTGTAACTCAAGTGATTCATCCAGCAGATGAATATACAGACACAGACAAATGCTTCAAAATGGCTTTTAGGAGCTGTTTGTGTTTAATTTGTCACATAACAAGTTCATCTCCTTTAGTTTTCCAAGAGCTGACATTGTTATTACTGACACAAAGGCCCAAGGAATACCATGGCCATGGAGCAGAAACCAGGGATGGGAAAAGGAGGGTAGGAAACAGCAGTGTCTGCAGTGGAAGGAAGGGTGCAGTGTGAGAGGAAGTAAGGAGGAAGACTCACTCTAAAGGAGAGGGATCAGGGATGTCACAGCTGATTCTTGCAAACTGGGAAGGATCTGGTGCAAAGGAGGCATTGACAGCAGGCAAGCACCTCACTCAGGAGTCCAACTGGACAGGGGACAGAAATGTTGCTCAGCTGTCAAGACTTGGGGGTCACCTCACGTGTAACTGGAAAGATCAATCCCCTGGACCTGTAACAAAACCACTGCTTGCATTCAGGACCTTTAAAGTCAAAGGCCAGTGATGATCCCTTGCACCTCAGGGAGGGATGAAGCTCAGCAAATGGAAGCAAACAGTCATCCTCTTCTGTGGGGAAAACTCCCAGAGCATTATTAATTTCTGGTGATACTTTGCAATCAGCAGAGCTCATTCATTTTTGAAGTTTCACTTAGTCTCTGTGAATGGAGCTGTTCCTCAGCTGGGGAGCCGCATTCATTTTCCAATAATGGGATTTGTTTGACATGTGAGAAATTAACAATGCAAATGCCTCCATGTCTTCGTGGCACATTGAAAATAAAATATCTTCTCATCCTGAATTGATGGCATGGCTGGAAAATGGGCTACAGAACAGTGAAAACATTTTTCAAAAGCCATTTTAATGTGAGGCCCTGGGAAGGGCTGGGGATGTCTCTGGGGGGCGCAGCTCTATCCACAGTCCAAAAACAACAACAAAAAAAAAGGAAGGCTGGGGATCACTGCCATGGTTTTATTCCCTCTGCCACAGTTTTATTCCCTCTGCCACCCCCTCCCTGTCTCATGGGGAAGGCTGCAGTGATGGATGCAAGCCCGTGCCCGTTTGCTCCTGGGCAGCATTGGTGGCTTCTCCTCTCTCCTGATGATATTCCAGATGATATTTCCAGAAGAACTCTGGACACTCTAATGCTGGGCACTTGCAGTGTTCAGCTTCATGGTTCTGGTTGCTGAATGCAAGAATTCAGAAGATGTACTGACAATAAATACGGTGGGGTTTACCCTTATGTTCACAAATAAAAGTCTAGGAAATGTTTAACAAATACTGAAAGTGGAAAGGAGAAGAAACAGAATGAAATTGCAGGCACTGTGCCTACAAAAAAAAGTCTAATTATTTTTAAGCCAATGTAATTTTTTTTCCTTTGGTGGTGGAGGCTGAAAGTTACCTGAAATAATAATGCACAGCTTTCCTGCCCTGGCTGACAGGAAGAGCCACACAATTCCTACTGTACATCTTTCTGTTGCCCTGTTTCTATAACCCATTTATGCCTGCTCATTTCTGTGTTTTCTTTGGTTCATAACCAAGAGGAAAGCCTTTTCTTTACAAGCCATTGATAAATTGTCATTTACAGGAGGCAATAACTTCCTTAAAAAATTTACATAATGTTTTCACTGGTCATTTAGGTCTGTTGCATATTATATTAAACCTTAAATGGCATGTTTTTATTATGCATTAAGCCTGAAATAGCATTACAAACCCACCAGCCTCACTGGAATATTTTCTATTTCCTGAAATTTAATTGTGTTGCAAGCCAAGGCAGCTCATGAGCTTCAATAAGTCTCATTACTGAATTGGGATGTTGAACTGGTGGTCTCAGATCACTTACATTCAATAAAACAGACACTTGGTATTGCCGGTTGGCCTGCAAGGACCAGGGCCATGGGAAAGGGCTTCCAAGACAGAGTGAGGAGCAGCCCAGCTTGAAGAGAGCTTTAAAGCCTGGCTTCAGATCTTCCCTCTGCCTCACAGGCATTGGAACCAACATATTTATATCTCTCTATATATAGATATAGACATACAGAAGGAGGTTGCAGCCTCCAGAGACTTCAGCTTGCCTCCAGGAGGCTCCCTTAGGGCAGAGACATAAAAGCAGCTGTGGGGTGGAGCTGGGGATGGCACAGCACAGCTGTTGTCAGGATGAGCAGGGGAAGAGAGAGAGGACTTGGGGAAATTGCTCCTCCTTTCCTGGGAATGTGGGTCACTGGGGCCAGTAAATCAAGCGAGGCCACCACTGATTGCTGATGTCACCCAAGATCTACTTCAGGAGCCATTAAGTCAATTGAAAGTCTCTCATGGATAGCAGATGGCTTTGACCTAGAGCCCCAGGTGAGGTTTAGCTGAAGTTTACCTGGCAGTGTGATTTGTCCTCACAGAAGTAACTGGCCTCAGTAACAAGTGCTGAACTCTCATGGATCAGCTCGCTGCCTAAATTAACTCGCTCAGCTGGACTTTCAAATAAAGCTGTTTTAAGAATGCAGTGTAGCATAGGAGGCAATTTGTTTCCTTAAGATTTAGTACCAAATGCCTAAGATGATTTGGATTCTAGAGAAGGCAGCAACTTGCAAAGTGGGTAATTTGAAACTTAACATATTTCTCTTCCCCGAGATCGGATAACATTAAAATTAGGTGCAAAGTGCTACTAATTTGTCAATCATTCCCCGTGTAATTTTATGCCTCCAAGAAAATTGCCTGGGAGAGTGTTTCCTTTTTCCTTCTTCTCCTTTCACTGCACTGTTCATTTGACTTGCTCCTGGTTCCGGCAGGGGAGCAGCACCCCCACCCCCGCCTCCCATCACACCAGCTGCTGCCTCCAGATGACATCTTTCCATTGCCATCTGCAGAAGGGCTGTGTAGACAGGGTGAAGATAAAAGGACAACTGAGCAAACCTTTCACCCAGAAGATAACCCCTGGTTCATACCTACAGCTAAAATGCTCTTAGCAGAGAAAGGAGGGGAATTATCCCAACACCTCAGGGAAAAAGTGGTTCTGCTGTTGTTTCCCAGAGAGCACCAGGCATGGCACCAGGCAGCCTCTTCTTGTGGAGCTGCCACCTCATGTCTATAGCAAAGGATTTTTGGGTGGGTTTCTGATTTAGAGACATCAAAAGCACACATGGAGCAACCGAAGCCCAGAGCAAAACACATCAGCTCTCAGAGTTTGTCAAAAAAGTGCTTCCATTTGCATCAGTTCCATGCAGCAGTTTGGGAAGGGTCCTCAAACCTGAGCCCACATTTCAGGGCTGCATTTCATGCAAGCTGTGCAGGGGGTACAGAGAGTGAGTTATCTGCTCACCTCAAAATGAATTCGTGCCAAACAAAACCAGAGGGCTGCCTGAAGCTCAGGGTCATGTCAAGCTACTCAGGGACAACCTGTGCTAAGCCACCTTGAACAAACAAATGTAAGGGGTGTTTAACTGATCCACCCCGTGGAATTGCAAGCCCTCAGCCTCCAGTGATGTGTAATTGTGTGAGAAGGTATTTATCCACGGCTCCATCAGAAGTTCTGCTCAGCATTTCAATGCACCAGCATGTTATTTACAATTCAAGACCTCTAAGCCAAGCCTGAGAGCAGCTGTCTTCTCTCAAATGCAGGAGCTCTGGCTTTGTTGGAGTGGATTGATTTCTCCCTGAGAGGGGCCAACATCAGCTCAGGGCTATAACACCCCGGCCTGCTACTATAGTAACAGGTGTGTGATGCTGCAGAAGAGAGGGATGCAAAAACTGGAGATGGAAGAGCAAGACAAATTCCTCCTGAAAAATTTGTTCTTTTTGTATTCCTTTATAGCCCGAGTTTTGTGCATTCTGTGGAGGCAGGATGCAGAGCAAAAATCTCCCCTAAAATTCAGGAGCAGGTTTGGCTTCTTGATATCTTGGCAGTGGTGGTGGGGTGTCATCAGCTGATTACACTCTGCGTGAAACAGCATTTCCTGACATCAATTGAGCTGCCAGTAATGGCTGGGAGTGACCTCATGTTTCCTTGTTATGAGGTACTGTGCTGGTTTAGAGTTAAACCAGCAGGAGAAATGAACCCAACTGGGAATGGGATTGCAAGTCAGAGTAACAATTCAATAAAAAGACCACAATAAATACACTGAGACAGAAGGAAAATTTGTTTGTCCCACAAAAGCAGCTGTGCAGCCCAGCCCAGTGGGGCATGAGCAGGATGGAGCTCACCAACCCCTGTGCTGAGCACCACGTGGGCCCTGAGTGCAGAGTAAAGAGAGAGAAGGAACCTGCTGGTAAAAATGATGGTTGCAGTCATGTCGAGGCTCTGCTCCTCTGGATCTGATGAGAGATCCCAGTCCCCAAACCCCAAGCTGATCTCTGCTTGGGCTCAGATGGGAACACCCAGTCCCTCCCCCAGGGTGGGGAGTTTCCCAAGGGGTGATTTACTCTGGGAGGTCAATCCTGGCATATTTTTGGCATCCCTGATGGCCCCTGAGCAGACATGACCCCTTCATACAGGTGGGTGTGAAGGTGCTGGTGGCTCCCAGAGGGGAGTTCTCACACCTCAGTCATTGGTGTGGAGACAGGAACACTTCCTTATCCCCCAGGAGTTCCCAAACACCCCCCTGTGCCCTGAGGGGTGGGGTGTGCCCTGGGCAGCTGCTGCCAATGGTTCATGGTGAGCAGGTGATGAGAAATGGCACAGTGGGTTTAGAATCCACACCCACCCAGTGACAAACTGGGCCTGGCTACTCTAACCAGGACAGGCACTCAAAAAAGGACCCTAATTAGCCAGTGCTACACTTCTCAGGCTTAATCTCTGGTCTAGAGAAGTCCTGCCTGCTCCCTGCCTGGGGCAGGTGGATGATGAGCACAGACAGGTATGAAGAAGATGGTTAAGTGGCACCATAAATACTCTTCATTCATGAAATATTAAGGTGGTTTTTTTAAGAATAGAAGCAGAAAAAATATAGTGATGTTGAGTCATTAGAATCCCAAGAAATTCTCCCCAATTCCTCCCATTTCTAGGAGTTGGTTGCTTCCTCCATAAGCCAGTATTTATCAAACAAATGCAGAATTTAGGTTGGTTGGTTTGCCACAAAAGGGCAAGCTTGATTCTCCCCTTTCCCTCTTACACTCTCCAACATTCCTTTATGGAAGGACAGGTCTCTTGAAGGGAATTTCTCCCATTTGCTGCCTATCCACAACCTGCAGAGGAATGAGCCACACTCAATCAGACCTCATGTATCCTTAGCAGAACCTGTGTCTGCAGCAGGGAGAACAACATAGCTTCATTTTCAGCCACTGGACCTACCCTGCAGCCGTGGCACAGAAGGGAAAAGAGAAAAGGGGGAGGAAAAGCCCTCAAGTTCTGACTTTAAAAATGAGCAACTTGATGTGGAAGTCACAGATGGTGAATAAATATGGGGCAGAGAATTGTCATTTGGCAGCCAGTTCTCCTGACCAATTTAAGAAGGATCTGCTGTTATCGAGTTTGGTTCAGGGAAAATATATTCTGGGCAGCAGTTAGCCATTTAAGAGGCTTCATTGTTCCATAAAATATATTTGGGTTTGATACAAACACAATTAATTCAGCTTTCTAATATTGTGTTTGAACCAAATCCAAAATATGTGTTGTGAACGTTTATTCTTTTATGTCATTTATTTGGTTCCAGGTTCTTTTCTGAAGGCTTAGATATAAAAAGGGATTTGCAACAAACAAAGAACATTTGGGGTGACTTCAGCTGGTGCAGCAAACTCCATTCTTATGCACTGTTTTGAGATGTGCCTCTAAATTAGCTGACAAATGATATGTTCCAAATTAAGTCCCTCATTACCAGTGCTTTTCTATTGCTTAGTGTGGCACAGAATCCTTCAGTATTGTACCACTGTATTTTGGGGCCTTATTAGGCTTTGCTTGTTGGGTCTAGCAAGAGGATTGGGATCAGGCAGAGCACAGCCAGTTCTCTGCCAGCTGAGTCACTCAGCAACTGCACTCCAGGCTCAGTTTTGGCTTCCCAAGTGAGAGCCTTTGAGGAGAAAAAGACCTCGTGAAGCACCAGCCAGATCTCCACCCCTCCTGGTCCAGAGGCTTCTCCTCTCCCAGACCACCACACAGACCACCTTGGGTTTGTTTAGGTCATTTGTGCTTCAGGTGTTGATAACGAGGATGTGGCAAATGAGTTGAACTGAAAAATAGGTTTTTCCAGGTGAAGAAGTAGCTTGTTGTCCCCAGTCTCCTCCTGCTGGGACTGCAGTGGGGTGAGGAGCCCTTTGGCAGGATGGGTCTTGCTCTGCTCCAGGTGTCTGCAGTCCCTGCCAGCAAGTGCCACGAGGCTCATCCTCAATTACCCCTGAAAGCAGCTCCTGTGCAACCCAGAAGGCACTGGCCACCACAATGGATCAACCCTGACTTTCCTTCCCAGAGGTTTCTTCTGAGCCAATGGCTGCTGTAAAATCCTGTTTTCCAACAGAGCCCACAAAACTTTCCGTGGTTCTCAGTTAGGCCAGTTATGGCACCAAATCTATGTGAGTTCAATTGGCAGCTACTGACACAACAGATGACAGAGGGGAAAATATCCAACCTCCATTTAGACATCAGTCCCCTTCTCCACATCCCTGTAACCTTAGGGAGAGAAAGGAATTGGGCACAAATATTTCAATGGTATGTTTGGGCTCCCCATGCAGGTTACGGACCGTGTGGTGTGAAGCTCTGCTGCAGATCCCTCTCTGTAACCAGACCCAACTGAGATTTTCAAAACAAATTATCACAGCCTACTCTGCCACACATTATCCCTCATCTGGTGGAAATCAGCAGTGTTCATATCATCACTGACTTGCAGAACACATCCCTCCAGCCCAGACGCAAATGTTAATTAGTGAGATTTCTGCTTCAAATTAGTGACGCCAGAGCACTTTGAGATTCACACATGAAAAGACCCACGGAGGCCAAAGTGTTACTGTTTCCTTTGGCCACGGTGTTTGAAATAGATATCCTTTAATTGCTGTTTTCTCCTCCCAGGGAGTTCTGTGAGGGAGCCCGGTGCCCAGCCTCCCTCAGAAACACAAGGAGGCAGGAGCGGAGCCCTCTGAAGCTCCTCCAAAATTACAGCAGGGGAGAGGGCAAGTGGGGTGTTAACCAGTTTCAAAATACACATATGAACCAGAGAGATTAGGACTCTTAGAAGAGCCTCCAATGAGAATCCTTTTCAAGTCTAAGATACATATCTAGTTCATTCACTATCTCCAGAGATGAAAGAATCTTCTGATGGTATCTTCTCTGCTCCCCACGTTATCATATCAATGATAAAAAGACCAGTCAAGCTTCCTGGCTTTGGAACTCATAATGCAATTATTAATATTTGCCTGTTTCTTCCTCCCTTAGATGAGTGTGTGGATGAAGGAGAGCTGAGGAGGGCAGGCAGCTGGGGAGGAGAGGACACCAGTGCTGCCAGTTCCACCACACTCTGCAGTCACCCAACCGTGGTGGGAAAAGGCAGCTCCTGCTCCTCAGGTTGGCTGTTGCAGGTGATAAGGGGAGTGTTGTGTGCTCCCTGGACACACCATCACCGTGGTTGCAGGAGCCAGGAGATGGAGAAGGACAGAACACTCCACCTCACCTGGAACACACAGCAACACAACATGCCCAGAGCGCGCATCGACCCACGCAGGTGAGTGAGGTGTGTTTATATCCCTCCTCCCCACCAGCTTTTCTGAAGCTGGTGGCATTCACAAGAGACCTCAGGAAGCCATGTCAGGGAACTGCCATTGTGTCAGGTGGTGTTAATCATCTCTGCAGGACCTGGAAGGGCAGGGGATGCTGCACACAAAGGAAAGGAGACCGTAAGCTCTGTGTCGTGCTGCTTCGGTTGATGCCAGGTGAGAAAAGTGCCTTCTGCAATGGAGAAATCACAGTAGTCAGGATTAATTGCAGGTTCCAAAGCAGAGAACCCCACTGGGTTATACACACATGGCAGGTGCTTTCCCTGCTTTGAGGATGGAGAAAGAGAAACATGAAAGTGGAAGAGCTTGCTGGCAAATGCACACCAGGATGGATAAAAGCAACAGTGAAACAAAAACAAACAAGCAAAAAAGAAAGAACTTTTTGAAAGTGCAATCAGCTTTTCAAACTGTAAAGGCTTTTCATTTTGAAAACAAAAAGAAATCTGGGGTCCAAGATTTGATGGTCACTGTGTAAACTCATTACAGTGTGTTACACACCTGAAACTGCAAATGCTCCGTCTGGATCTCACACGCTCATCACTGCAGGTAAGAGGAGGTGCAGCCAACTCACCTGGCTCACCCAGATCCGGTGTTCACAGAAATGCATAAGCTCATGGTCACTTTTGCAGGAACCAAAGGACTCTTTTTCTTGTTTTCAGCTTCTTCCACCCCTGTAGTAGTGACCAGCCAGCTCAGAAGGACAAAAAATCAGGATCTGTTAAATCCAAGGGTGTAAATTAAGGGTGAGAGAGAAAGATCCCTCTTTACAAAGATGGTATAAGGTGAGCCGAAATCCTGCCCTCAAGCATTGTCTTCTACACTCAGCACTGTGACAGACTCTTGTTTAGTGAATAAGACACAGGAGTAAAACACTGCCTTTTCACATCCTGAAGTCCCACTCCCAACAAAGTGCAACTTGGAACATGTTGAACATGATTCAACACATTGAAGAAAGAAGTAAAGAAGTATGGCATTCACCTTTTTTAATGTTACAAAATGTGAAGATGAAAAACTGATTACTGCAAGGTTAAACAAATTGCTTAGTAAAATCACTTTGTCTAGTTGCAGAACATTCTTTTAGCTAGCAGAAAAAAGGAGAAAGGCCACCTTGAATATCAGCCATCTGTTTGCTAATTGTTTAACCAAAAGTTTTCCATTAAAAAAAAATTATTTAACAGTATGGAGTCATAGAATCAGGGAATGGTTTGGGTTGGAAGTGACCTTTAAAAGCCCTCTAGTCCATCCTCCTGCCATGGGCAGGGACACCTTCAACCAGACCAGGTTGCTCAGAGTCCCTGAGATTGTAGTGTACAGCTGTACTATGAATTGTCCATGCTACCAGAATTAATCTATTTATTTTAATACCTTCACATCCACATTGTAGATTTTAAATTCCCAGGCTGCACAGGACTCACACACACTGTCCTGCCCTGCCTGTGTGAGTGTTCCAGCTCATTCTGACCCCATCCTGCTTGCAGGACAGCCATGGCTCAGCACTGCACGGCTCAGGCACACACCTGTCCGCTCCAGCAGTCCTACCAAATCCCTTCCTGTGCTTTCCTACTCTCCTGAGCACTCTCTCTTTTAGTTCTGTGCTCAGCAGAAGCCAAGAGTAGGTCCTTAATGCCACCTCGTTTGGCACCTTCCCCCTGGGCTGCCTATTCCAGGCTGCCAATACAAGCACAGCGGCTCCAAACTGCCAGGAATTCTCTCCCTTGTGTGCAGCTCGCCAGCCAGAGGTAAATGCATGAACTCTGGAGATTATCTGGAGAGAATAGTCCAGGAATTTAGATTTGAGCCACAGCAGTAAGAGCATGCATCATTAAAGCTGCCTCTCCTGCCAGTGTAAAGAGCAAACATCAATGATTTAAATCGCTGTTCCCCTGTGCCTCGTTTAAATCACTTGGATGGAAATCTGTCCACCTTGTCACCGTGGAAGGGGTAGAAATGGAAGTTGTGGATTCATGACTCCCAGGGCAATGCTCTGCAGGGGACTTGGACCAGGTGACAAGAAACCGTGCAAGGCACAGTATATAGTGTTTATATGATGTGTGGCACTGATCAAACTTGGTTCCTATAGCTGTGTGTGGTGTGTTTGGAGCACCTGTTGTCTGTGTCTGTTGACTAAAGCTTTCCCAGCAGTCAGTACATGCAACATCATGCTCTTTGGTGTCTTAGAAGGGTCAAGTTCATTAACCAGCCTTCTGTGAGCACTTTCATGGAGTTTTTTCTCTCTTTTTTCTTTTTTTTTTTTTTTTT
>VXAU01000455.1:41945-93543 GCA_013399695.1 Formicarius rufipectus | reverse complement strand
TTTTTTTTTTTTTTTAATTGACCAGCTTATTCTCCAGAAACCCATGCAAGATACAGGGGTGGTGTCTGCATTTGGTGCAATGGAGGCACACTCAGAGCCACACAAACTTATTTCCAGTGGCACCTGCCCAGTTACAGCTCCATCTGGACACAGGCAGGCCTGGACCCATGTACACATCTCAGGAGGTTCTGTGCAGCCTGTGAGATGCAGGACCCAAAGCAGGCATCTGTCCCACATCACTAAAGCCCTTCCCAGGGCAGGTGAATTAGCAGAGGGGCCTCTGCCACAGGAAATCTACTGCTTGACTGGAGAAGCCTAAAAATGGTTGGCAAAGAGAGGAAATGCTGCCATGTTTCTACAGGTGAGCAACTGCAGCAGACAGAAAACCCAGCCCAGTCCACACAGAGTCAGACCAAACCCTTCTTTCCCTCCAGCAAGCAGAGCTCTGCCAGCACACTGGCACACAGACAGGTTTAAATTGGTTTCAGTTTTTATGGCTGTACAATAACCAACAAACAGCAGAACCTGCCATGTAACAGCGATGCTTTGGCTCCGTGTTTTCCTGCCTGTTTGAAAAGCAGTGGCTTTTATTGCCTGTTTTACCTATAGAGACAGCATTTAGCATGCCAAAAGGCAGCAGAGCCCAGGCCAGGTGAATGCTTTGTGTACAGGCAGCTGCCCACCTTCTGATGAGCTTGGTTGACACTTCCAGCAGTGCAGAGGCATTTGAGAGGTGCCAGCTGCTTTCAGTATGGGTGGCATTGCATTCTGAGCATGGACACTCACACGGGGGGCAGTGGAGGGGCAGCTCCACTCTCTGCTCTCTGGTGACCAACCAGAGGACCTGAGGGAAGAGCTGGAGCTGTGGCAGGGGACATTTAGACTGGATATCAGGAAAAGGTTCTTCCCCCAGAGGGTGGTGGGCACTGAACAGGCTCCCCAGGGTAGTGGTGACAGCACCAAGACTGCCAGAGCTCAAGGAGTGTTTGGACAACACTCTCAGGCACATGGTGAGGTTCTTGGGGTGTGCTCTGCAGGGCCAGGAGAGGAGAGGACATAGTCCCTCCTACTCTTTAGTGTAGGCTGGGAGGAAACAATCAGGGATAGCACAGACAGGCAGGTACTATAATAAGAATCTGCTTTGCCTGCAGATTCACTTAAGCAGCTCAGCTCCTCATGAACTGATTTCAACCTCTATTTTTTAAAGTAATAACAGCTCATTAAGGAGGATTTTACTTTCTATTAGGGGATACAACTGGCTCTATTTAGAGAGTCTTCAACCCACACTTGCTTTCTTTGTCCCACTCATGCTTTTCTCTCTCAAATCTTTGCCAGTGGTCAAAGGTAAAAAAAATTGTTCCTATTTCCATTGTAGCAAGGGCAGTGATATTACACTTCTTTCAAAAGACCCTTTTGCAGATATCCATCTGCTTTTCTAATGGTTTGAAACAGAGAAAGAAGTTGGCAGCTGGCAAATGCCCAAGCTTTGATCGCTCACAGCATGGGGAAGGGCTTCAATAAATAGTTGGTGCCTTAAATGCCTGCATTTAAGTTTCTTCTTTACTGCTCAAGTGGCAGAAAATCCTGCCAGCTCTCCCAGTGTCCTGTCCTGAGCTCCAGGGGCTGACACACTGTAGTGGGTTGACCGTGGCTGGATGCCCAGGTACCCACTAAAGCCACTCTCTCCCTCCCCTCTGCAACTGGACAAAGGAGAGGAAACACAATGGAGGATTCATGAGCTGAGAAAAGGGCTGGCAGAGTTCAATTACTGATCACCACCATGGGCAAGACAAAGTGGGGATAGGAATTAAATTTTAAATTAAAATTAATTAAAATTACTGACGGGATCAGAGCAAAAGAGTGAGAAGTGAAATAATTCCAACAGCGCCTTCCCACCACCCCTCCGTCCTTCCAAGCTCTGTTTCCCCCTCCCAAGTGGTGCAGGGAGATGGAGTTTGTGGTCAGCTGTTTCTGCTGCTGTCAGGGTGAGGAGTTGGAGTCCTCCCCCTGCTCTCTGAGGGGTCCCTCCCATGGGAGTCAGTCCTTCCTGAACATCTCCAGTGTGAGTCCATCCCATGGACAACAGCTCTTCACGAAGTGCTGCCACGTGGGTCACTCCTCCACGGGGTGCAGTCCTTCAGGCACAGGCTGCTCCAGCCTGGGTCCCCCACAGGGCCACAGGTCCTACCAGAGGAAACCTGCTCCAGCAAGGGCTCCTCTCCCCACTGGCTGCAGGTCCCTGCCAGGACCCTGCTCCAGCATGGGCCTCCCATGGGCTCACAGTCTCTTTTGAGCATCCACCGTGGGCTCCTCCAGGGCTGCAGGTGGATCTCCCACCTTGATCATCCTCCAAGGGCTGCAGGGGCACAGCTGCTCCACCACAGACTCCAGGGCAATCTCAGCTCTGGCACCTGGAGCAGATCCTGCCCATCCTTCTGCACTGACCTTGGTGTCTGCATCGTTGTTCCCATGTTCTCACTCTGCTCTTTCTTTGCTGCAATTTGCATCTGCTCAATAACTTTTCATTCTTAAATGTATTATCAGGGGAGGCATAATTATCATTCCTAATTGGCTCAGCCTTGGCCAGCAGCAGGAGGACCATCCTGGAGCTGGCATTGGCTCCACCAAACACAGGGGAAGTTTCTGGTGGCTTCTAAGAGAAGTCACCTCTGTAGCCCCACCCCAGTGCCAAAAACCTGAGCACAGAAACCAAACACACACCTCTTCCCAGAAGACTGAACCCCAGCTGGGTTAGATATGGAAGAGCAAGTTTTGTGCTGATCTAGTCTTGTTCAACTTGTGCATCTTCCAGCCCCTGAATGACTGACCAGCAGCAAAGTCAGTGCACTTCCATCTCTCCCTGTGAGGTGGAGAAGGGCTGGAGTGTGCACATGGCTTCTCCTGTTTTCCTGGGAACACAGTCCCTGTCACCTCTGTGACATAATATAAGGGATTGGCAAAGAAATGAGACATCAAAGAACCTTATGGGGGGAAAAAATGGTGGGTAGTGAGGAGTCTGCACAAGAGAAAGAACATGAGGAAACATGATAGATTCCTGCTGAGACCTCTGAAGATGGGAATAAGAGGGTAAAACAGAAGTCTGGGCAAGGATGTGAATGTAATTGGGCTACAGTTGAGGCTGTGAGATCTGTTAAATTGAATTTCTGTTTGCTATAACATTCCTTGTATATGTTAATCACTATGTGCTCCAGCAGCCTGATTTAGTGTTATTATCCAAAAGGGTTTCTTAGCTGCCTTTGTCATAGGAAGATTACAAATTATTCCAGATAAGTAATGCAACTAAAGACCTTTAAAACTAATTGGCCATTGTGCAATCCCGTTAATATCCTTTCTTGTCTAACAAAAACCGAGCAGGCAATTAAGGGCAAATACCAAAAAATCTGTACCTGGTCTCTTGCATGAAAATGTGATTTATACGCCCCCAGATTTTCCTACCAGGAGAAAAAATAAGGCAAATGTTCATCCACCACCAGGAAACTCCAGCTCACAGCTGAAGCTGGGAATGGTGGGAGATCCACCCTCTCCTAGGCTTACTAGAAAACAGAAATTTCCATAGGATTTCCATATTGAATAAGGAATTCTGGTATTTATTGAGTTTGGCCAAGCCTGGGCTGTAGGTTCCTTTGAGATACATCTGCTTGCTCACAGCCTGGAGAGGGTCAGACTTGCCCAGCAGAGTCTTGAGAAGACACAAAATGGGTTTGCAGGGCCTGGCTGTGCAAACCTGCTGTGACCCCATGGTAGCTGCTCAGGCTCCATTAGAAAAGGCAAAACCAGACCTTGGGAAATGCTCCAAGGCTTTCTGGACCTCTCAGTCATCTCTCATCAATCAGGTCCCAGCTGCTGCTTGATGTTAATATTAATAATCACCATCTTTGGCGTCATTTGCATTATGTTGTCTCTGCATCCATCCTTTTCCCAGTCCTGAAAATCCTCAATGTTGCATTAAAATAAAGAAAAGAGGAAAACAAATGATTGTGCAAGTCCCGGGCAGGTGGGATCTGGGGAAATGAGCCCATCACTGCTGCTGAGAGGCTGTGATGGGCAAACACCACTCCAGGTGATGGGAGCAAGTGATGGTTGGGGATACCCAAGGCCTTTGTTCAGCCTAATGCTCAGTTTTACTGTGCCTTTAATTCCTGGCACCATTTTCTGAGGGAGTTCCTTGATCTTGACAAACCTTATTCCCTCTTTTACCTTAGTGTGTTACCTGCTTTGTTCATTTGTGCAATGACTTTAATCTCTCCTAGAGGACTTGTGTCAGCTGTTAGATCTTTATTTAATCCTGTGTTTCATATTCACTTGCTCAGTTAAAAGCAAGATAGAGTCAGCCTAACACTTAGGAGTTGTGGAGAAGAAGCTCCTTCAACCTCATCGCCAAGCTCTGTCCTCCAGCCAGGAGCACCTCCGTGTGCTGCTTTCCCAGGACAACCTTTCAAATCCATCTGTGTCAAACCACAAAGCCAGAAACCAAAAAGCCAAACCCATAAAGGCTGACCCTGCTTTGTGGGAGGCTGTGGAGGGGAAAGGACATCACCCCATGAACCATGGAGGGCCCTGATGGACCCCCCAGCTCTAGCTGGAAGAAATCAGCTGCAAGTACAGGGATTCCTGCTTTTGTAAACAACGTAAGGCAAGACAAAAGAAGAGAGATTAAGCTGATACCTCTTTAAAGCTGCCTAATACAACCTGTTTTTTTACTTCCCAGCCCCAAACCACAGTCTTCTCCTCCTGAGACTGGAGCATTTGTATTTGATCTGAAGTGCTGTGTCTGCCTGATGGGTGGACTGGCTAACCCTGCACCTGCAGGAGGACATCTCTGTGATGCTATGGCAACATCTCCGTGAGGTTCTTGCCCTGAACAAATCCTTGAAGACCTGTTTCTTCCCAAACACATGACAGAATTGGTACTGAGGCCCCAAAAGCCTAAGAGCTGTGGGAGAGGGAAAGATCAGAGATTGCTGCTGCTCAGAAGAACCCAGGTGGGCACAGAGATTGGTGCTGCTCAGAAGAGCCCAGGTGGGCATTTCCTTCTAAAGACATACATTTTTAATGAATTATTGCTTTTTACCAGGCTGCATCTTTCCACCTAAGGCAGAAGCTTCAACCTCCTGGTAAAAAGGGATCCTAGGAAAGCTCATTTAAATTTCAAGGATCTCTTAGGGATAGTTGCTAATGGTTATGCTAATTGGCAAAGGGTCTGAGTGACAGTTATGTCCTGGAATGATTCACAAATCACATTTTCTTGGAGCTTATTAGCAGACTCATTAACTGTACAACAGTACATTACTTTCAGAAATTCAGATCTAAGCAGAAAATTAAAATTATTTGCTAAACGACCTAATAAAATTGAATCAAATGCGCTGAGAAAGTGAAAACCGAGGTGTATCAGGACTCCAGAATTTAGATAAAAATAATCTCCACTTGCCACTGATGTTCCCCCCTCCTCTGGGAGTGGCTGTATCACAGGAGAGCCTCACTTAGAAACCTGTCCAGATACAAAAACAAACGAGCTCCAACCACCAGCAGCAAAACCCACCTCGGTACACCCAGAGCTGGCACTAAACTTTACTGCAGACTAGGCCAGGACTTCATCCAATGATCATCTGGTGGTCCCTCCTCCACACCTCAGAGTCTCCTTCCCTCCAAAAGTCCCCATGCAATGCGAAACCCAAAGAGCTGCCCTTTCCTGCTTCCCTGAGGAAATCCTTTGGCAGAGGTGTTTATAATAATAAAAAGTCTTCTTTGAACTCAGAGGGAGCATGAGAGGCAATGAGATGTCAGGTATTCAGTGTTTATTTACTTACAGGTGAGAAAGGAGACACTGTGAAATCTCCAGGCTAGTTAAGAAGGTACCCAATCTTCCTCTGTGTGAACAAGATGCCTCCAAAATTCACTTGCAGAACAGTTTAATGAACATATCTTTCATTTTTTACTCCACTCTCAGGTTCTCATGCTATTCAGACGTGTACATATCACTATATACATGTCTTGCCAGACATTAAGAATATCTCATGCACTGCCAAGATATTTAATGCCAGTTCTTAGCAGGAAGGGGGATCTGATTTGTGGTTGTGTGTGAGCACCTCTGTAACACTGATGCTCTAAATCCAAGTTTTCTGGGAGGCAAATCCTCACCCATTTAATAATGAACCACTGGAAACCAAACCTGCATTAGCACCTGATGATGCCCCACCACACAGCATTCCCTGCAACTGAAGCCCCCCAGATCTGACTTTTGAGTGCCAAGTTGTCATAGATTTCTGTAGCTGAATTTTGGGAGAAGGAGGGACTTCCAGGATGGTTTCTGTCAGAAGCTGCCAGAAGCTTCCCCTGTCCTGTGGAGCCAAGGACAGCCAGGGCCAGGAGGGACCTCCTGCTGGTGGCCAGAGTGGAGCCAATCAAGAATCCCAGTCACAGCTCTGGGATCACATAGTTAAGAATTTCAGAGTGTGGGGCAGTTGGAAATTCCAGCCATGGGATAACAATACAGGGACCAAGGTCAGAGCAGGAGGAGGAGAAGGAGGGACCCCATGGGAACACGGGAGGAAGGACTCAAAGCTGTGCCCCCCCTGCAGCCCCTGGAGATCCATCGGGGTGCACAGACCCCCCTGCAGCCCATGGGGTGACCCCCAGGACAAGAGCAGAACCAACACCCCACTGCAAACCCCCATTCCCTGCTCCCTGGAACTGCTGGAAAGAGGGAGGAGTGGGAGGAGAAAGGGGTTTTTAAGACTGATTTATTTCTTACTTTTTAGTTCTTATCTTATTAGTAATAAATTTAAGTATTTTAGCCACTCTGAGTTTGTTTACCATTATCTCTCAGCTGTTTTATGCCTCTTTTCATTTCCCTCTGGGAAAGGAGGAGGGACCTGGAGATTTGGGTGGACACTGGGTGAAAACTGCCACACAAGTCTAAAATTTCTACCACCAATTTTATCTCCTTAATTAGAGAACCAGGGAATGGTTTGGGTTGGATGGGACCTCAAAGACCATCTCATTCCAGCCCCCTTTCCATGGGCAGGGGCACCTTCCACTGGGTCAGGAATTCTGCTTGCTTCTTTCTTTTTTGGCTCTCTAAATATCCCAGCAAGCAAAAGCCTTTTAAGGGACTTGAAAGTCCTGTTTGAGGCCTTCAGTTGAAAAATCACTGGGCTGGATCAGAAACACTCCCCAAGGCACACACAGATCAGAAATTTCTGCTGAACTTTCAAGGGATCTGGTCTTCACCTCATAGTCAGGATGAAAACGTGGGGGGGTTGGTTCTGGATTTTACTGAGAGCTCTTTAAATATCTCAACTTCATAAAACCTCGAGCTGTAGCAGAAATAACTGATGAGTGCACAGCTTTCTTGGCACATTAAAGTGCTTGAAAATTTCTCTCCAGTTCCCCCTTTCTCACAGGCATTGTTATATTTGCAATTTATCTCAAGGTGGATAAAACACGTTCTGGTTCGTGACACTTTTTGGCTGGATTTTTTTCTATTTTTTAAGGCACACAGCAGCAGGTCCTAAATAGAATCCATGGGAATACTTTTTCACGAAAGAAATCTCAAACCAAAGGCAGCTATTGAAATTTAAATGTGTTTGTCAACCCCACAAAACTTTGTTTTACAAAAGCAGCAATCTGATAAGATTGCAGCGATCCACAATGAAAGACAGAGCTTTTTTATTCTTGAGCTGGAACTTCAAAAGCACAAACTTTTGAAATAAAAGGTTTTAGACAACAGAAATTAGAATTAAATATTTTGATGCCATGGAAACAATCACTTCACTTGGAAAAAAAACCCTTCAGTTCTAGTGCTTTGGAATTGAAATGCCTGACTTTGTGGTGCTCTGAGTAAACGGCGAAATCTGTGTTCTTCAAAAACATCGGGGATTTTTTAATGTTCAAGTATAACATTTCCCTCTGATCCGTGGTCTCCTTTAGAAGACAGCAGACCTGCTCAGAAAGAGTCACTGCACCTCATGAAGACCACCCCAACTGGAGCAACTGTTGGGGAAAAGGAGAGCTGTGGGTGATGGAGAAGCCACACCCGTGTGCCCTGTGGTGTGGGATTAACTCATCCCTGGCTCCTAACAACTGGAGGAAGGGCAGTGCCAGGGGGATGGTTGCCCTGGAGATGGGCATTCCAGCACATATCAGTCCCTCTGGGAGGCACTGGGAGGGTGAAGGTTTGTGTTGGTTGGCTTCCAGGCCCCGCTCCTCAACAGTGCTCTGGTAATTCCTCACTGCCACGGCATCAGTTTGCTGCAGCCTCGTTTATTTTCATGTCCAAAATGAACTCAGCTTCCAACCTAAGGAAAGGCACCTTGTCCTTCCCCTTTCCCCTCCGCTCTGGCAGCACAGGCTGAGGTTTCACGTCCAAACCTTCAGGACTCTGATCTCAGAACCTTTGCCTCCCTCCACTTCACCTTCCCCGTGGACCAAAGGTACCTCCAGGCCATGAGCAGCCCTTACTTTTCCACCACTTGTACAGGTCCCAGCTGCCTTCTCTTTTCCAAGTCCCTTCCTAGACCATTAGTTTCAATGTGGATAAAGGTCATCAGGGGCCTCTGGAAAGTTCATGGGTGGGATGGACAGAGGTCTACTGGTGGAAGTAGATAGATGTCTACTGCTAGTGTCCCACCTACCTTTCCTATCACAAAATTGTAACTAGGTCCCATGAAGATAATTTCTAGGAATTATAACTGCATTGAAGTCCACAGACTGTGTTTTTTATCTCAGCAGGTCCTTTGACAGCTTTTCCTCAAACTATAGTAGAAATGCTGTTTTCATCCTCATATTATTGTTCATTTTCAAGGCCAGGTTAAACGGGGCTTGGAGCAACCTGGTCTAGTGGGAGTTGTCCCTGCCCATGGAGGGGGTTGGAAGGAGATGTTGGAAGGTCCCTTCCAAGCCAAGCCTTTCTGTGATTCTGTGATTCCCACTGCCAGGGCTGAGGCAGCCACAGCCTCTCTGGGTATGGCAACCTGTTCCACGGCCTCACCACCCTCACAGGGAGCAACTTCTTCCAGATATCTAATCTCAACCTGATTCAATTGGAGTTAACAGCGTGGATGAACACTGCCTCAGGATCCAGACATTCCCCAGACAGGGCTGGATTGAACCTGGAAAGTTTTGCCAGAGCTTGATTTGACTTGCTACCAAAAAGAGGATCAAAGCCAAAATGTTTGGCTGCAAGTCTGAATTTTGATGGTGCTCCGAGAGCTGAACCTGGAATTTCTGCTTCATGTCTCCTCACCATGAGCAAAGGGTTGGCCAGAAGAGAATGTTTTCTGCATGTCCCCACAGCTTCTTCCAGGAGCCAAATAAGAAACACAGACAGATAGGAATTCATGTCCTGGGAGCAAAGGTCATGTAGGAGAACAAAACAGGAGGAAGACTAAACTTCTTTTGGAGTTCAGACTGGCAATGCATGAACTCCGACAAGCCCAGTAGTCCTGCCCAGTACCTGCATTTTTAGACTGGCTTAAGCTTCAGGGCTGTCTGGAAGTCTGTGGAGTCAAAGCCACTGCACAAATCACACAATGCCTTTCATCCCAAGCCCTTTTCACATTAGTGACCCAGCTGTACCTCCAGCTGAACTTCTCTTTGGCTTCAGAAGCTGCTCAGCATGTTGCAAAATCAGTCTGCCTGTTCAAGAAGCTGCATGCAAACTAGGGAACTCAGCAATAACTCTNAAAAAAGCCATTCTGGGTTGATTTCTGTTTCCTTACATTTCAAATGGGGACAAAGAAACCTCAAAACCCTGCAAAACTCCCCAGATTTTAATTGAGTGGGAGTGTCTGGAGCTCTGTGTTGGCAGAGGAAGGGGTCACCTTCAGTCTGTGATTTTACATGACCTCAGTCTTGGCACAAACTGACTGGTGCCACAGCTTTGCTTTGGGAGACCCCTATTTCCCAACAGTTTCCCCTAAATCAGGGAGCTCCAGCCACAGTGTCAAGGCATTCAAACCATCCACAGGCAGTGCCATTCTGCTGCTTCCACCAGGGGAAAGCATCTCAAGCACTGACCCTTCTAAAAGTGACCCCCAAGCATTTGCAGCTCTTCCTCTTGGCTGTTGGGGTTTTCCCCTGAAGCTGCATCTTTCCTCTCTATTTCTGTGCCTGTAGTAATAAAAACAAGGCAATAATTTAGTTCCCATGACTGTTGTACTGAAACTGGAGTTTTATTCCAGCCTCTTATCTTCTCCACTCAGAGCCAATGTATCTGATTACTTTGCAGCAAACATGGTCAGAGATGAAAGATTCTGTCACATATTTCCCTTCACGTTAAACCACAAGCCTTTATCCTTCTCTTTCATCCCTCAGTCTTGGATTTTATTGTTTCTGACTACCTCTGCCACATGTGATTTTGGTTTTCAGACGAATATGTGCATTTCTCTATTTATCCTCTTTATCACAACCAAAGGAGATTGGAGGCACTTCAAAATACCTGGCCACTGAGTGCTGTTTCATCAGGTATTCACAGCAACAACCTTCCCAGGGCAGACTTGGAGTTGTGGAGATTCCAGAATAAAACATTTTTGAGGACTTGCAATATTTCTACACAATCTCTTTACCTATTTCCCACATGAGGGTGTCACAGCAGGAAAAAAAAAAGACCTAGAAGAGGTAGCACCAAAGCAGATCCTGGCCACACCAGCAGGACAAGAACTCAGGCAGGATTCAGCAGGACATTTTGGGAGGTTCTGAGACTGGCTAAACTGAACCATGTTCTCCTCCCCATATCAGCAAAACACAGCCCAGCTGCAGGTAAGGATTGAAATTCTCATTCATTAGCACACAGTTAATTATTTTCCCCCTCTATCTTCTCCCTTCAGATCTCAGATTGTTGGGTTTTTTTCGTGGTAAAGGGTTGGGTTTGCTGCAGCCTCAGTAAGTGTGATTTCTGTCCTGCTGAGGGAGAAATGAGGGTCAGAAAAATAATCAGAGTTCTGAGACCTATTTAAGTAGTAATAGTTCACCATTTTAATTTGTACTTTGAGGATGGAATAGAAGAGAAGCCGGAAAGATCAGGGTGCCTGAAGGATTAGTACCTGATTTGAGTTCAAAGGCGTAATCACATCACCTAATTTAGTCTCCTTGTGTCAGAAGCTGCATTTCTCTGGATAATCAGTGAAACAAGGTGATGATTCCAGAGGGAGACCCAAGCTGTGCTTCAACCACAAAACTTACAAACCCATCTTTGCCTTACTCAAATTTTTGCTCTTTTCCCACTGTGGTTCAACTCCCTTCCTGCTTTCCAGAAAGGAGCTGGGGCACATTCCAGCCAGGACAGGCAGCAGACAGGGACAAAGGTGCATCACTGAGCACCCCCACCCTGACACATGGGCCCCTTCAGCTCGTTGGAGATGAGCAGAGACTGGAGCTGTGAATAATTGTCAGGGGACCACTCATTTGGTGGTCTCTACAGAACTCTACAGAAACTGCAGAGCTCCTCATCCCCTTAATGGCTTGGATTCTCAGGTCTCTAAAGGAGGTACTGGCAGGGATTTGCACTAGTCCAGCGGAGCTCTGGTGCTCCCAACTTTAACTACGCCTGGTCCTTGCACAGTCCTCCCAAACATGCCCAGAAAAACAGATGTGGCTGAATCCCTTCGGGGTTGTGTTGGCAGCCACAGGAACCTCTCCTTTTCACTCTGAGTTCTCCAGGCAGTGCCCAGTGGGTCAGTCCAGCCCATCAGTGCCACTGTCCTCAGGGACAGGAGACCTGTAGTTTCCCCATGAAGGCAGCTGAACCACTGTGAGTCCGTTTTTACGTGGCTGCTTTGCAGTTGTCCCACCCACTGGAATGGTAGAAAAGGAGACCCAACAGGGAACGTTGCTGGGTGTGATTTCCTATTCACACCTCTAATTAGTGTCAGTGGAGTCATCAGTGGTGTAGTCATTTTAATTACATGTGAATGACAGCTACAACAGCTTTGAGAATAAGCACAATTTCACCAGAGTGCCAAAAAGGACATGCCTTCGACAGAACACGAATCAGAATATATTAAGAAATACATTGTGATTTAAATATTTTAATATTGAAAGCGATTGTATTGCAGCAGCAATAGAGAAGATGACCCCAAAAATTATGGAAAAACACACTGTAGAAATAATTAGTGCAATGCTCACGGTAGTTGGTTACCAGAAGATTCTTAGAAGGTGGAGCTGGAAATCCTTTCACGGAGGTCATTAAGCCTTCTCAAGTCTCCTCAGGTAGGCACCACCTGTTCTCCTGAACTTGGCTGCAAGACAGTCTGTGTGACCTGCAGGCACAAGAACCACTCACAGCTCGGAGCTGCAGGGCCCCACTGTGGTCTGAGGACCACCAAAACCACCATTCCGCAGAGGCCACAATGGATGGAGAGTCTCCAAAGAGTGGTGTAGACCACGCCTGGGCTCAGTCACTCTCTCCCCTGATCACAGGGAGCTTGGGTGCACTCGTGGTATCATTTGGCGGCTGTGCTTGGGTGGAAGGGTCTGTCTGAGATCCTGAGTCACACCGAGGATGTGCCTTGTCAGAGGCTGCTTGTTCCAGCAGTGTGGGGGTGGGATAGCAGCACAGGCAGACAAGCCCGTGGCAGCTCTGCTCTGTCACAGGCATCAGAGAATCACAGAATCCTTGAGGTTGGAGAAGACCTCAGTGCTGGCCCTCACGTTAACCCAGCACTGCCAAATCTGCCACAACACGCTGGAGCATGTCTGTCCCAGCCAAACTAACCACAGAGATGTGGAAGTCTCCACTGCCTTGACAGGGCAGGCAAGTCAGAAGTGTTGTGTCTTCCCCAGTTCCTGACTGGGAGAGGACCATTTCCAATTACACACATGAAAAGAAACAACTTCCAAACTCTATGGAGGCCAAAAATCTTGCTACAAACAGCGTTCTGCCATGAAGGTTAACAACTTAGAGATTTGATTTTATTTTTCCCCCATTAAGAGGCATTTTCCTGGCCATTAGCATCCCAGTACTCCTGTACAGAAGTGTATTACCTCTAACAGGCTAGAGCTGACAAGCAGCAGCTCCCTGATGGTTAAATCCATAGGAAACCCCTGGTGTCTAATGAACCCTCTGTGGAGACCTCCATATTAGCCATGGTTTAATGCTCCATAATGGCCCTGAATAATTTATCTATGAGCAATAGCATCTCCTCGTTCTGTGTGCATTAGGAGTTATTTATGAGGTGATTTTAACAGTTTCACACTGGCTGGTCATTATGTTGGCTGTCAGCACTTGTAGCCTACGAGAGAAATCCTTTCCTAGCCCTGGTTAAGTGGTAAACAGTGACAGGGCAACATTTCCATGTTGGTGTGTGCACAGCTGGAAAAAGACAGAAGAGAGAACAGCTCTACTAGAAACCCTCTGAGATCTCTGCACCAGCCTCCTGGTCCCTTCACTGCCACCAGCTCTGCCCCAAGGATGCCCCTGCAGCTCTGGTGGTGGTACCTTTCATCTCCCTCCTCTGGTGTCTGCTTTCACAACTGTGCTGGAGAATAGGTCAGGGAGCCCAGGGAGGAGCCCAGGGCCACTGGTGAGCTGGAGAGCCAGGAGGGCATCACATGTGAGTTTGCTGTGCTGCAGTGAAGGAATATCTCCTGAGGTTCCAGGACAGTGGACAATGGTCACGAGTAGGGCTCAGAGACAGGGGTCACTGCTGCACTTTCTGGAGCATGCAGAACATTGTGTGACCATCTGGTTATCAGTGCAGCTCCAGGTGTGGGCTGCAGACCACACTGTGGGTTTCTGTGGCACCAGGGACCAAGAGCCACAGAGCTGTGACATGGGCTCTCATCGCGGTGTGACAGCATGCCCAGGACACTGGCAGAGGAGGGTGGCATTACAGGCAGATGCAGAGGGGCAAAAGGACAGGCAGGCTGAGAGAAAGAGCATATACAAGAAGGTCCAGCCACCAGCTGGTGGCCAGAAGGGACAGTGAGAGCAGGAATTTGTTCTTTCTCAGCCACCGTGCTCATTCAAGGCTGAGCTCTGCTGCCCAGATATATATATACATGTATAAATTCCTGGGTTCTTCCTGTCCAGGACATCCTAAGAGGACAAGTGGTTTGCAATGGGAATGAAAAGAGAAAACCATGAGAAAGACGTGAGGTTAATGCCATGGATGAGCAGAATGTTTTCTCTCTGCAGGTCCTTGGTCCAACAGTGGAACACAAGGCTGTTATTGTGGAGGTCGCATTTACCAGCCCACTGTCTGATGAGGTGACAGACTGTGTTCTGAGAGCTGGAGGGAGTGGCCTCCTCAAAGAGCAACTCAGAATCAAGTACGTGAATGCTTCTGGCTGATAACTTGTTCACTGTAGTGGGAGATCTGGAATATTAATGGGTTTATAAAAAGAAAAAAGATTCTCTCAACCTCATGACTTTTGTTTGTTAGGAATGAAGCTGAAGGTGGCTAAGCATGGCACTGGAAGATAACTAAAGAAAGGAAAGAGCAAAACACAAATGAAAAATAGGAGCTGATGCCAGAGATGAGCACTGCTGTGAAGCTGGGATGTCAGTGACCTGCAGAAGACAAGGGCCCTGCTGCCACACAGTCCTCACTACTTGTTAGGAATCCTCTGGCCTTGGCAGATCAGCATCTGCTGCCACAAGAAACAAGATATTGAAAGAAGGCCTGTTAACAACCCAGATGATGCTGAAAAGAGTAGGACTGTGGTTCAGTGAAAGATAGGAGCAAGAAGTTGGCAAGAAGGCACAGAATTTGAGTGCTGGTAGTTGTGTCAGCAATACAAGGAGGTTTCTTAATTGAGATTTGTTGGGTTTGCGTTGTTTTTATTTCTCTGAAAGGTTTCTTGCCAGAACAATGACAACAGCACATGAGCAGTGGGGTGAGATGGAAGCAGGCTGCTCCTTTGCCCAAAAGCTACAGGATCTTCCTCCAGCAGTGTCCCTAAGGCTCAGGTCCTGGCTTAAATGCCTCTGCTGGCAGCTCTCCTCCCCACAACATGCTGCTCAGCCAAACTAGCCAGCTGCATGATGAGAAAAGTGTTGGTCTTTTAGATAACTTCAAGCCCCAGCTTATCCTGAGTTCATTGCTCAAGCCAAAAATTGACCCATCCTTTTTTATTATTTTTTTTTCCTCCCAGAGCTCTGCAGTTCTGTTAAATCCAGTGACAGATGTGGCTGCTGCACGAGTTTGTTGAGCAGATGTTCTCACTAAGAAGGTCCTGCAGCTAACCCATATTTTTCAGACTGGAAGTTCACATCAGGAGAATTTACTTAAGGGAGCCATAACTCCTCAGCTGTACGTATGGGTTTGCTGAAGCCAGATAAAACACATTTGCTTATCCGAAGGAGCCTCATCTGGCTTTCTGGAATCAGCCCAACAGAAATGCTAAAAATAAACCTCTTGTGCCCACTGTCCATTCCCCCCAGAGGAAATCTTCCCTCGCTGTGGAGTTCTTCCCCCGGGTGTCCCCTTGACACGTGTCACCTTCCCAGTGCACCTTGCCAGGTGTGTGCCACGGGAAACCTTCATCCTGCCCTCTGCCCCAGCTGTCCTGGCAGCTGCAGAGGGTCCAGGTCAGTACATGGAGCTCCCTGGTGTGGTTGTTGCTCCGTTGGCACAGGCTGGGATGGAGAATTCCTCTCCTTGGAGCAGAGCTGTCCCCTCTGCCAGCTCTGCTGGGACTGGTCAGACTGTGGGCAGCTAAACATGCAGCCAACTTTGGTCACCACCTCAGAAGAGCAAACCCATCCTGAAGCTTCAAGGCCAGTGTATGGGCTCTCTTCCTCATTCAAACAATAGAAGACATCCCTAGGACTCCCAATATAACCCTTTTCTCCGTAGCCCTACTCACAGACACAGCTCACAGAAACTTTGCTGAGTCCTTCAAGGCAGAGGCAGACTAAGACAGGTGCCCAGCACAGAAAATTCCAGCTTAAGCTGTTTGTTTAAAGGAAGATAAAAAGCTCTTGGAGTGGGAAGTGCTGGGCCAGCACAGCTGTGTATTGTGGCTTTGGTGCATGTTCAAGATGGCCAATATTGAGGCTCAGGGAAGAACTCCTTAACATGCAAAGAGTTCTATGAGCTGCAGAATATATTGCACATACCAGGGGAAAAAAAAGCACAATTTTAGATACCAGAGCTCCTGACTGCAGGAAGAAACTCAGAGATTTCAGCATTTACTGGGTAGATCAATACCTCCTTAACTGAATCCATAAACCTCCCAGAGAAACCCCCTCCTGCTATCACTTTTTCCTTGCTGTATCACCAATCTGCCATGGACACCAGCTGAAAAGTCATTACATTACCTTGAAAACTCCAGTTCTAGATTCACAAAGGGTTTTTCAGAAATTATTCTCCACCCTTTCAACGAGGGCTGAACCTGCAGAAAAGGCTACCAGAGCTCGACTCTTCATTTTCCAAAAACTGAAATTACCTGGGCAGAGAGAGGCCAGGGCAGGGTGGGCAAGCCCATTTCCTCACTTAGCTGAGCTTCCTCAGCCTTGATGTCCTCATTACACTGGTTCACTTCTGAGGGGACGTGTTAATTCTGCTTCTCCATCCTATGCCCCAGCCTGGCAAGTCTTCCTTAAAAGAAACCCACTTCCATGTTTTCTGCAGGCATTTTTCTACCCCTGCAGTTCCCAGTGGTCTGCTGCTGGGCCTTGGAACATTCACCAGACCTCCCAAGGTGTACATGAAGCAGCAGACTCTCACAAGCAGGGACTATCCTACCTTACCTGTGTCAAAGATGGACTTTTCCATTTACGAACCCACACCTGGTACTGAGCTCATTTCCACCCAGTGCAAGAAGGGAGTTCCTAGAAGCCAGCAAGGCTGTTCTTGTGCAAAACTGCCTTCACAGAGACTCCTCTCCACTCCTCTCCTCCCCTCCCCTCTCCTCTGCTCTCATTCCATCTTTCCTTTCCTCTTTTCTCCTTTTCTCTTTTCTTTCCTTTTCTTTTCTTTCCTTTCCTCTCCTCTTTTCTTTTCTTTTCTTTTCTTTTCTTTTCTTTTTTCTTTTCTCTTTTTTTTCTTTTCTTTTCCTCTTCTCTTCTGTCTCTTCTTTTCTATTTTTTAATTTATTTTATATTTTATGTTATACATTGAGTAAAAACCAGAATCACTTTCCTTTCTTTCTGCTTCACAGAGGAAGACCCAGCTAAAGAAGCACAGCTAGTCATGAAACCCCATCAACTCAGAAATCTTGATTATTTACCTTTCTTTTTCATTTCCTGAACACCACCAAAATAAACAGGTGTGCATGGGAGAGTCATTTCCACCTCGCTCCATGTGTTTGGCTGAGAATTAACCCTTTTTTTCTGTCCTTGGATTCTTGCTGGAATTGAAGGAACATCAGCAGCAGTGGGATATCAGGGATGGCACCTGCACAGGGCTCTGTGGCTGGATTTGCGTGGAAGGGGGGGCTATCCAGGGTGGTTTCTGGTAGAAGCTGCCAGAAGCTTCCCCTGTCCTGTGGAGCCAAGGACAGCCAGGGCCAGGAGGGACCTCCTGCTGGTGGCCAAAGTTGAGCCAATTAAGAATCCCAGTCACAGCTCTGGGATAACATAGTTAAGAATTCAGGAGTGTGGGGCAGTTGGAAATTCCAGCCATGGGATAACAATGCAGAGACAAGGTCAGAGCAGGAGGAGGAGAAGAAGGGACACCAAGCTGGAGCTGGAGGAGAAGGACTCAAAGCTTTGTCCTCCCTGCAGTCCCTGGAGATCCATCGGGGTGCACAGACCCCCCTGCAGCCCATGGGGTGACCCTCAGGACAAGAGCAATGGCAGAACCAACAACCCACTGCAAACCCCCATTCCCTGCTCCCTGGAACTGCTGGGACGAGGGAGGAATGGGAGGAGAAAGGTGTTCTTAAGACTCATTTACGTCCTACTTTTTAGCTCTTATCTTGTTAGTAACAAATTTAAGTATTTAGCCACTCTGAGTTTGCTTTGCCATTATCTCTCTGCTGTTTTTTGCCTTTTCTCCTTTTCCTTTCCCTCTGGGAGAGGGGGCCCTGGAGATTTGGGTGGACACTGGGTGAAAACTGCCACACTCTGCATGACAGCAGGTTCCTGGGCCAGGCTTCTGCTGGGAAGAAAAGCCATTTCCTGGCATTTTCAAATCCAGAGTATTTCAGAAACAATGTTTGAACAATTGCACACTGCTGGGAAGAGTTAACCTTAGAGGAGGTTCAGCAAACTCCATTTTCTTCAATTTTTTTTACCGTGCTAGCACAAACAATAGCTCTTTGGGAGTTTTAAATGTTTTCAAGTGGTTAGGGGAGAAAAAAAGGAGCTGTTATACTTGGAATTTCGATATATTCCACTGCAGCGATTCACATAGTTGGAATTATTTATTTACACTTGTAAATTGGGTCCTTTTACAAAGCTGACTGCTGCTAAAATCAATGGAGCTGATGCTTTGGTGCATTCAGAACTCTCCCATCCACCCCTGCAGACTTGTTTTACAGAGTGCCTTAAAATCAGGGCTTTGATCCACTCTCAGGCACCTTACAAACAGCAAAAATATGAGAGATGAGGTGTGGCCACCACCCAGGGCACTCCAGGGACAACAAGACCTTTCTGTCCTGGCCCCTTTTCTCCGGGAGGAAATTTCAACCTTACTCAGTTTTGGGGGTCAGACTGGAAGCTTTGGTGCTGGCCTCCTGCAAGGGAACAATGACCTGTGCTGGTTTAGAGTTCAACTGGCAGGAGAAAGGAATCCAACTGGGAATGCGATTGAAAGTCAGAATAACAATTTAATAAAAGATCACAAAATACACTGAGACAGAAGGAAAATTCATTTGTGCCACAAAAACACCAGCTGTGCAGCCCAGTCCGGTGGGGCACAAGCAGGATGGAGTTCACCAACCCCTGTGCTGAGCACCACATGGGCCCCCTGAGTTCAAAGTAAAAAGAAAAAAACAAGAAACCTGCTGGTGAAAGTGATGGTTGCAGTCTGGTGGCAGTCTTAGTCTGGTCGAGGCGCTGCTCCTCCTCTGGATCTAAAGAGAGCCCCCAGTCCCAAAACCCCAAGGCTTATCTCTGCTTGGGCTCAGGTGGGAACGCCCAGTCCCTCCCCCAGGGTGGAGAGTTTCCCAAGGGGTGATTTACTCTGTGAGGTCAATCCTGGCATATTTTTGTCATCCCTGATGGCCCCTGAGCAGACATGACCCCTCGGGTGGGTGTGGAGGCAGGAAAACTTCCTTATCTCACAGAAGTTCCTAAACACTCATCTTGTAGCCTGAGGAGTGGGGTGTGCCCTGGGCAGCTGCTGCCAATGGTCCATGGTGAGCAGTTGGTGAGAAAAATGACACAGAGGGTTTAGAATACACACCCAACCCAGTGACAAACTGATCCTGGCTACTAAAACCAGGACAGGCCCTTTCCCCAGGAAAGAAAGCCTGTAGCCTCAGTGTCTCTAGTGCGCATGATGGGCCACCCTGGGCTTTCCATGGGCACATTGTCCTTTCTGTCCTCCCCTTGGTCTGGGAAGAGGCTTCAACCACATTCAGTTTTGGGAGGCAGACTCACAGGTTCTTCAGGCACTGAGTTCCGGGGAGCCAACGGCGGCCCTTTCCCCAGGAAGGAGAGGCTGTAACCACCCTGGCTCAGGTCCAGATGTTGGGCAGCCCAGGGCTTACCAGAGGCAGCAAGACCTTTCCTGTCATGGTCCCTTTTGTCTGGGAGGAACCTTTGACCATATTCCATTTTGGGAGGAGTTTGCCATTTCTTTCGGCTCTGGGCTCCTGGAAGCAAACAACAGTCCTTTCCTCTGGGAAAGAAAGCCCATAGCCTTGGTGTGTCTGGTGCAGATGATGGTGCAGATGATGGGCCACCCAGGGCTTTACGTGGGAAGCAAGACCTTTCCTTTGACCCCTTTTGTCTGGGAAGCATCTTCGACCATATTCAGTTTTGGGAGGTGAACTCAAAATTTGGGCCCTGAGCTCCTGCAAGCGACCAATGGATTTTTCTCTCAGGAAAGAAACTCTGGAGCCTCAGAGTCTCAGGTGCAGATCATTGGAACTCCATGGGCAGCAAGACATTTCTGTCCTGGCCATTTTGGTCTGGGATTAATCTTCAAGCCCATTCAGTCCTGGGAGGCCAGCTCAGAGATTTGATGCTGGGCTCCTGCAGTTGCTCACAGGTGCCCACTGAACATTCAGAGAGGGCAATGGCTGTGTCAGTTTGGTCTTGGCTCTCGTGGCCCAGGGTCACAAAGCCGTGGTTGCCACTGCAGCTCTGCTGAGCTCCTGCCCAGGCTCACCAGAGGTGACATAGCTCAGCTGGGGTGTGACCAGGGCAGAGGGACCACAGGAAAAAGTTGTGTGATAAGTTCCCCCTCCCAGCTCAGGGCCTTCTTGACTGGGGAGATATTTTGTAGACTTAAAAACTTCTGAATAATTTCCAGGAACTCATGGAATGGGTGGAAACAATAAGAAATCAACCTCAATCCACCCTCCCTCTGCCTCCTTCCCATAGTTTTATGAATCTCCACATCCTCTCCTGCTGTCTCTTTTCCAGGATGTCATAAAGGGAATAATAGTGGTAGAAATGATCAGACATGTTTTAAAACAAGATAGTGTAGAGTAACTGTAGCAAGACCCTTTAGAGCAACACTCCTCTGAACTGTTGATAGAAAGGAACTTCTGTGGGAAATACAGAAGGAGAAAAATCAGTATATTTCCAGCTAATCAGATGAAAACAGTAACTACAATGTAATTATTGCAAGAAAGTTGTTCCATCTGTACTAGGGCAAAACTTAGCAGCATCCATGCCATTTAAATCTGCAATTTGTCCTTGCTGGAGATATAAAATATAACTGTGACACAAGAACAAATGAGAAATGATGCCTTGGGGGAGAATAAGTTTAGGCTGGAAATTAGAAGGATCCTAGCAGTAAAGGGAATGACGTATCTGAGCATCCTTCAGCTTGGAGTAGGAAGAAGAAAAAAGCCCACTTGGTTTTGTCTTGTGTGCCATTAACTTCACCTGATTTCCCACAAAAAAGATTTGCAGCAGGCTACAGAAATCTGAGCCTTGGGACTGGAAGCTGCGAGTCCACAGGAGCTGCCTGTGAATCCAAAGCAATGGGTGGCCTCATGTAATCGGCTGAGGGAGGTCCCTGTGGCAGTTTTCACCCGGTGTCCACTCAAACCTCCAGGTCCCCCCTTTCCCAGAGGGAAAGGAAAAAGAGAAAAAGCAAAAAAAAAAGATGAGAGATAATGGCAAAGCAAACTCAGAGTCGCTAAAATACTTCATTTTATTACTAACAAGATAAGAACTAAAACTAAAAGTAAGAAAACTAAAAAGAAATAAATCAGTCTTAAGAACACCCTTCTCCTCCCACTCCTCCCTCTTCCCAGCAGTTCCAGGGAGCAGGGAATGAGGGTTTGCAGTGGGGTGTTGGTTCTGCCATTGCTCTTGTCCTGGGGGTCACCCCATGGGCTGCAGGGGGGTCTGTGCACCCCGATAGATCTCCAGGGGCTGCAGGGGGGGGAATAACTTTGAGTCCTTCCCCCTCTCTGCTCCAGTGTGGGGTCCCTCCTTGTCCTCTTCCTGCTCCCACCTTGTTCTCTGTTTTGTTATCCCATGGCTGGAATTTCCAACTGCCCCACACTCCTAAATTCTTAACTCTGTTATCCCAGAGCTGTGACTGGGATCCTTAATTGGCTCCACTCTGGCCACCAGCAGGAGGTCCCTCCTGGCCCTGGCTGTCCTTGGCTCCACAGGACAGGGGAAGCTTCTGGCAGCTTCTACCAGAATCCACCGTGGATATCCCCCCCTTCTACGAAAATCCAGCCACAGAAACCCATGGCAGTCCCCAACGAGCCCTTTGTGGGCAGGTGGCCGTGGAGCTGAGCTGTTGCAGCAGCGTGTGTTCCTCCCAGGACCACTGACTCTCGGGGGAAGCATCTCCAAGGCCCAGCCAGGGCTCTCAGCCAAGTTGTGCTCACCTGAGAAAGACCAAACTGACACTGCCTGAACTATATAAGCTGAGCTTTCCTTTCCAAGGCTGCCAGTGTTTGCTTTCCTTAGCGTGAAGCTTGGGGAGGACAAAAAGAGTTTGCTTTTTGACCTTCACAGCAAGAGGCAGGGCACTCTGTCCAACAAAAAAACATGCAGTACCTTATGGGCTTTTTTTTGTCGTTTGGAGTTTCTTTTCTTGAGTTGGGTTTGTTGGGGGGAGGTTAATATTTATTTTTTTTGAGCCCTGGAGTAGTCCCAGGTTACATGAAAACCGTCTCCAGCTGATGCAGAAAAAAATCACTGCAAAGAAGGAGGGAGCAATTCAGTTCTGTGAGTGTTTGACCTTGCCCCTCTAATTGCAATGGAGAAAAGGCCACTGAAAATGTCTTTGAACCCATGCAGTTTGAGGCTAGTCAGCAGGGTGCAAGGCAATTTGTGCCGAAGCACAGCCATGTGGTTAAATAACAATCAAAACAGTCAATATTTGCTGTGGCAAACGTGGGCCAGGGAGCTCGGAGGGGCAGGAGGGTGAGCGAGTGCGGGAACTGTTTCACGGTTGCTTTTGATTTAAACTGTTTAGCAATTTATTGCCAAGCACCGCTCCTGCAGAACTGACCTGGCAGAAGGAGGAGAGAGTCCCTGTTTGACAAAGAGCACAGCAAAAGTCAGGAGGAAATCCAAAGGAAACTTGGGAGTGAAGAAAGTGCTGTGTGAACCTGCACCTCAGCAACAGAAAGGCTTAGTCAGTGCTGCTCGGAGCCAGGGCGGGAAGTGTAGGGCGACTCACCCCTTGCCAAAGAGGGTAAATAGGATTCATTAACTACAGAGAACTGTTTCAGTTTAACACCTTCATCAAGGACAGGCTTTTAAGCGGGATCAATTGAAAACATCGACTGCAGGCACAGAAGACCCCGGCAAGTAAACAACATTAACTGTGTTTGGCTCTATTGTGCCCACTGGCTCCAGGTTTTTGGATGCAATTCTTCACTGATGGAACAGCAGATCGGCTTTGTATATAATGCCCACTCTGACTATAAAAACTCAGAGGATCTTTATTGTTGCTACGCAACATTCCAACACTGCAATTATTTGACAACTTTATGCCCTCAGTGCCCTCAGTTTGTTCTGCTGCCTGCTAGTTAGAACACCAGTTTCTCCAGCTTCACCTATTTTCAGTCAGCACCACGTTGCAGTCATTCCCCTCTGTGTACGGGCAAGGTATGGCTGCCTCCACAGCAAAACAAAACCCCACAAACCAAAGGAAAAAAAAATACAACAACAAATCCCCAAATCCCTGAGCCCGTCAAACCTCATCTTCAGGACTTCATGCTCAGGACAAGGCTCATCCCACAGAGCTCTTTCCCTGTCTGGAAAGCAAGAGGATTTTTGCCTGATGTTTTGTGTTCTTCAGTGACAGTTTTATTACAGGAAGAAAAAAGAATATTTGTATTTGCAGAGCTTGCTGATCCACTTGTGGGATAGTAAAAAAAGCATAAAAGTTGCATCAGAACTGACTCAGCTGCAGACCAAACCATCCTTCTTTCCTCTCCCGCTCCCTTCACTCCTCCTGTAATTAATCTTCTTGTTTGTCTTATCTGCCTGTGTTTTGCATAGAAAAAGTTACTTGTGAAGACCTTTACCCATCTTCAGCTGAGCTCCACTGTGCAGGGCACTGCTGACAGAGTAGGTCTGACTTCTAACACGGAGATACAAAATTTGCAGTACAGGAATTTGGAAGGTGTTCAATCTATCTCTTTCTAGAAATACAGAGGAGAAATCCATATGCTGAACATCTGCACAGGTTTATTAAGTAACTGATCACTTATGAATCTAATGCCATATATATATATATGTATGTATGTGTGTATATATATATATATATATATATATTCCTCCCATAGACCCAAGAACACCAAGTGTCACGGGCTGTACCAAGCTGAAGGAGCAAAATTTAAAAAAACCAATCCAACCAAAGGTCTCTGCAAAGCTGTAACAGCACCTCGAGTATCTGAGTTGGCAGTTTGCACATCCAAGTGCAATCCCTGCAGGAACACACCAAACAGCAGCCCTGCATTTCATGCTGCCTCTGAAAATACCCCAGGACCTGCGGACCAGATGAGCTGCATCATCCTCACCATGCCATGGCACAGCCATTCCCTGGCAGCAGAAGGAGACTCAGGGGTTCCCAGAACACAAGGAATTCAACCTGCAGGGCTTGAGCCTGATCAGACTTTTTTTTTTCACAGGGGCTAAAAGAAATGAGGTAACTTGCTTTTTATAACAGTTATCCTTTATGTTGCCAATATACTCTGAAAGTTCCTTACAAAACACAGACCAAACAAGACACAGGGACAGTAATATTTAGCTTTCTTGCCTCCACAAACCTTTAAGCTCCTGCTGGAACTTAGAGTGCCACAATAGCTACCAGCCTGAGAGGGGGCTCAGTGATGGAGAAAGCAGAGCTAAGACTTAAAGGAGGGTTTCCACGACTGAAGAAATAACACCTCTTTCCCTGCTCACTGTAAATAATGTTGGGTTCGATGGGGACCCCTTGAGAGTGGAATCAATCCCACCCACAGGAAATAAAGTGGTGCCATTTGTATGTTAAAAGAAGAGCAGCACAAGCTGGTTACAGTAATGACCCATAAAACTGAGATCGCAGCAGAAGGGCTCTGGTTCTGAGATTTATACCTCCAGACTGGTAAATAATGGGGACTCTTGCTGTTTTTCTCTTTCTTGTACAAGAGTTCCCATTATCTGAGCCAGAATGGAAAATGTAAAGTGAAACAGATGTTTGTCAGAGCCCTGGAACTGTAACTCTCTCACCTCAAAGGAGAAGGCAGCAGTTTGCATTTAAGACCTGTCTGTGCAATGTGATTGCTACTAAATAGGGAACCTGTTTAAAGGTCACCAGCCTGCACTGGTATCGAGGCGCAGCAATGTCAGCAGAGCTCAGCTCAGAGCCAGAAATGTGTTCACATCCCAGGCAGATCTCAGCTGAAATGCCACCTGCTCAGCTGGGGCTTAGAGGGCAGCTTCAGCTCCTCCCTGCTTCTCACCCTGGCTTTGTGGAGATCCCCACCCAGGGGAGCCCGTGTATGGGAAGGGGACAGAGTGCTGAGAGTTGGGGCATTGGAGCCCCCCCATGTTGGTAGATGCGCTCCTGGAACTCCCACACACACTTTCTGTCCTGGAAAGCCCTGGCACAGGTTGGGCAGAGGAACTGTGGCTGCCCCATCCCTGAGAGTGGCCAAGGCCAGGTTGGATGGGGCTCTGAGCAACCTGGGCTTGTGGAAGGTGTCCCTGCCCATGGCAGGGGGGTGGAACTGGATGGTCTTTAAGGTCTCTTCCAACCCAAAACATTCTGTGCTTCGAAAGGAGGACCAGGGAACACAACAGGAGATACCTGAGGGGTGCAGCACAAACAGGCTGAAGTGGAGGCAGAGAACCACAGGAGCAAGGAGGGACAAGCAGGTCCAGCAGACAGCCCAGGAGAGCCCAGAGGAGCTGAGGAAGAGTCAGGACTGGGCAGAGACAGCGAGGAGCAAGGCCAGGCTCAGCACACACACAGACCTGCTCAGGGAAGGAGCTGGGTCAGGAGTCTGAGCGTAAATGCAGTTCCCAACCGAGGGCTGGAGGCTCAGATGAGGCTCAGCAGGACAATGAGAGCCTGGTAGGGCCCTGGCAATTAGGATTTTCTCTGTGCATTGCTCATTTTAGGTGTAAGACCTGTGCTGGTGCACAGACACCTCTGCCTGGCTCCTGGCTCGCCAGGGCCAGCCTGACCCCCCGGCTCAGCATGACACGGATCCTGATACAAGGCTTTGGGGTTTATTCTTTATGTCATTGTCCAGTTCTGGGAAAAAATGAAATTCCTTCTTTCTGCAGCCCAGAACTGACCTATGAGTGACAGAATACAGGTCTACAACAAACCCACCATTGCTCCCTTGAAGGACTGACCTTTTCTGTCTGCTGACCTCCACATTTACCACCCTGTGCAGCCCAGACCAAGGAGCTGCTGAGGTGACGGAGGCAAGGTTAAAATGCTGACCCAGAAGTGCCTCATCCTACTGGCAGAAGGGGGTATTTGTAGCTGGTTCTCCAATCTGTAGCTGGTGTGGACCTTTGGAAAGAGATCTCCCTTCCCAGACAGGCATTCCATGCCACCAGTGTGAATCACACAGTATAAAGCAGAAGGGGCTGTCTTCAGGGTGATCTGGGATGTTTGGTGATGTGATTTGGGATATTTGGTGATCTTAAGCCTTACACAGCTTTGTAAGGTCCATCAGGGATCAAAGTGAAACCTCTGACTGATGCTGGAGCTCATATGAAGCCAGGAAAGAATACCTTTAACATCATTTTTGGGGTGGATGAGCACCTGCTGCAGGGAGAGCTTGGGGTTTGTTTCTCATGCTACTCATCTCATGGGCACTCGTGACACTTTTGTCATTCAATCAGACTCACCCCAGGGACTGAAACAACCCCCCTCAAAGCACAGAGTCTGACACAGCAGCCCTGGCCCTTGTGGAGCAAATAGAAACATCACTAAAGTGGGTTTTTTTCCTGAAGACTTTTTGTAAGTAACCAAAGAGCACAATGAAATTAGAAAACTGAAACACAAAGATGCCCAAGAGGCATTTTCATGTTTACCTTGTGTGCATTAAAATATGTAATAAGGCTTTATGAAAGAGGCTGGATTTCTCCTCCAGACATTCATGATGTGTAATAGGGTTCATTTGAATTGGAAAAAAGAAAAGTCTTGGAATCAGTCTAGACACAATCCTGGAGATATTCCAGTAAATTCAATTTATTTTGGACTTTGCATGTGGGTCTGACTGAGCCTTGGAAGGTTCGGCATAATTTTTTGGAACCTCTGCCTTAGACTTTTGTCTCTGTTATGCAAGTGGGAACCTGAAACACATGAATTTCTAGGATGAGATTCACTTCAACTTTACATCTGGATTCATTAAACAAGATCCTACTCTGGCTCCATCCCTAAATGTTTTCCTTCCTTGCAGTGTAGATGAGAGGGAAAGGCAGCATTACAGCTCTTTATATCTATTGTATCCAAATGACATTTATGTTTAAAAAAAAATTAAAAAAAAAGGAAAAACAAGCCAAGTATTTTCTCCTCTTTTAATGTAAATTTCTCATTTAAGTCACTGAAGGTCTTGGGTCACAGGATGAAGTATTGGGTGCAATGCCCCTTTTGCAATGGTTACCTCCAAACCTCTCCCCTCCCTTCAGGAGGATGATTTCCTTTAAACTCTCCCCCGATGCCTCTGCACAAATATAATTGTTTTTTGTCCAGGTTAGAGTAGCCAGGATCAGTTTGTCACTGGGTGGATGTGGATTCTAAACCCTCTATGTCGTTTTTGCTCATGACCTGCTCACCATGGCCCATTGGCAGCAGCTGCCCAGGGCACACCCCACCCCTCAGGGCACAGGGGGGTGTTTGGGAACTCCTGGGGGATGAGGAAGTGTTCCTGTCTTCACACCAATGACTCAGCTGTGACAACTCCCCTCTGGGAGCCACCAGCACCTTCACACCCACCTGAGGGGTCATGTCTGCTCAGGGGCCATCAGGGATGCCAAAAATATGCCAGGATTGACCTCCCAGAGTAAATCACCCCTTGGGAAACTCCCCACCCTGGGGGAGGGACTGGGCGTTCCCATCTGAGCCCAAGCAGAGATCAGCTTGGGGTTTGGGGACTGAGGGCACCACTGGTGGGATCCAGAGGAGGAGCAGAGCCTCAGCAGGACAGGGACTGCCACGGGGCTGCAAACTTCATCCTCACCAAGAGGTTTCTTCCTTTCTTCTTACTTTGAAGTCAGAGGGCCCACGTGGTGCTCAGCACAGGGGTTGGTGAGCTCCATCCTGCTCGTGCCCCACTGGGCTGGGCTGCACAGCTGGGTTGGTGGGTCAAATGGATTTTCCTTCTGTCTCAGTGTATTTATTGTGATCTTTTCTTTATTAAATTGTTATTCTGACCTGCAATCCCTTTCTGAGTTGGAGTCATTTCTCCTGCAGGTTTGACTCTAAACCAGCACACTTTTCCAGCAGGGAGCCTGTGAGGGAGGTGGCTCTGACTGCCAGGTGGCTGAAGATCTGAATTTATTGCCATGGTTAAGAACCAATGTGATTATGCAAAGTAGAGCTCTGTGCACGTCTGGGGGTTCAGGCAGGCGTGGAGATGAACCCAAGGCAGCAGCTTTCCCTGAAATGTGACTGCCTTTTCTGAGGTGGTGAAAAATTCCTGCTGTCAAGGCAATGCTCACTCAGTGCTAATGGAAAGTGGAATCTGAGCAGAAATGAAGCTTCAACCACATTGCACAGGCCGGATCTTCGGCTGGTATAAATCTGTGCCCATGGTGGATCTGACTGCTAATCTGCTTCAACCTAGGCTCATCCATCCTGAGCTTTCTCTTTCCATGTGCCCACCAGCACAGAGGCTGGATCAGTGTCTGCACAATCGGGATCCATCCCATTATTATGCTGCCTGTCTCCAAAACTGAAGCACTCTGCATGGCTCAGGGCAGCCTGGAGTTGATGCAAGCGAGGGCTTCCTCCTGGGCCACGCTTGCTCTGTGACCAAAACACAGCTGAGACAGGTCTTACAGAGTAGGTTTATCTCCTTCCCAGATTTCCTGCTCCTCCCTCCGCTCTCCCCCTACAAATATGCCTTGGTGGGACTAACACTGAAAGCTCAGGAAGGTGTGGGCTTGAAAAGTCAGTGGTGCTTTAAGAAACGAAGGTGAGAGGCAGAGGAAGGTGTGAGAAAGAGGTGAGTGCAAGGAAACCACAGGAAACAGTCTCAGCAGCAGTGCTTTGAAAAAGAGTGACTTTCCAAAAATCACCCCTTTGCTGAGACCAGTGTTTCATGCTTGTGGATGTGACAGTCCATGAAAATGAGAGGCAAGGAGAATGCACCAGGAGCTGAGAGATCCAGAGCAGCAGCAGCCTAAGAGGTGTGAAATGAGTGAGAGACACCAGCAGGAGGAGGGGAGATGGGCTGCGGTCTGCCAGGATGCTCCCTGGCTTCAGGAAGAGCTTGTTCTGATGTGCAACCACCTGCCAGTGGTGCCACTGGGCACCTGCTGGTCCCAACAATTGCACACAGGCAGGTGGAAAAGCAGGAGGAGACAGGGAAGGGGGAGGGAAGCAAGAAGTGGGGCAGCTTTGGAGATCCCTGTTGGTTCCATTTAGTGGGGCACCCACGGGAGGACCTGGGTATCATTGCACACTTGTGGAGGTGCATTTCAATGTTTGAAGTGAGATGTTTTGTAGAAGCAGAGAAAGGGAGAGCTGGAAACAACATGTTAGGGATGTCTGGAACTGCGGATGTACCAAAAAGCAGCAAGAGGAAACTGTAATTACACACAGAGTAAAACTTGCCATCAGCACTGACCTCTGGCTGGAGAGAGCTGGTGGCACACAAGCCCTTTTCAAAGCATGCCTGTTCTCCCAGCAGCCAGTTTATTTAAAGATATTACCCCTGCTACAAATCCATGGGCCATCATGGCCATAGATGTCCTGCCTGTGCAAAGCAGGCAGCACTCAACTGGGAGGGCACCCTTGAAGGCATTTACTGACCCAGGAGAGACCAAACCAAAAAGGGACAGTGGAGCATTGCAGAGTCCAGCTCCAGGCTCAGGCATTCCCAGCAGTGAAAGGTTCCACTGGGAGCAGCCCATGGCAGCCCCAGGAACAGAGGACTGGGGCCATAGATAGCACTGTGCCCCAAGGCTGCTACTGCCCATGAACTCATGTGCTCCAGCTCAGAAGTTACTGGACAAAACCCTGACCCCTCTCCTCCAAATAGGAGTCAAAAGATCATTTTGACCCCCTGATGACTGATTCAGAAAGAGACCATTTCCAGAAAGCTTTCCAGGGTCAGTAAAGGTGAGGCACCCTGTGAAGGGATTGAGGACGAAGTCCTGGCTCCTCAAGGGTTAATAGCATCTTTACACAGTGCCGGGATTTCACGCTGTATTTCCAGGATGTGAAATACTGTCTCATTATTTCTGTGATACAAACACCGCAGCCTACAACTAACAACAGCCAAAAAACAGATCTTAGTAGATACTGACTGTAAACAAAAGTGAAATAAATATGGGTTTTCCCTTAGGCTCGCAGACAACCCATAAGCATTGAGCCAGCTGAGGCTCCACTCAGCTCACAAATGTCAATGAACACACACTCCCCGTCGCTGCCCTTTGCTATGAATTTCCCCTGCCCTCTGACTCACCATGAACTCCCCAGCTGTGTTACTCTTGCGAGGTGCTGCAGGGCAGTCACCCAGATGGGACCCTTCCTTCAGCCCCCATGGCTGGATGTAAGTTAGATAACCTTAAAATTCTTGCCTGTTCAGGAGTTTCAGCTTTATTTGGTGTGGGCAGCTCTGGGAAGAAACCCTGAACTGCACAGATACCTGCAGGAATTGTCGAACCTGAGGCAGAACTGCCTCTCCATCATGCAAAACAAGCTTTTGCCCTTATCTTGGATCCATCTCTGAGTTATTAAAACTTCCTTCCTGGTCGATTTGTGCTCTACCTCTGCCAACCCCATTTTGCTATGTAGTGGAGTACTCTGCAGTGCAGATGTGTCCCAAGGACTTGCAAAAGCATGAATCACTATCTGTAGATTGTTTTGTCCTCCCTTACAAATCCAGAATGCCAAGGGCTATCATCCAAGTCCATCCAGATCTAAATACTGCTTTCATAACCTGCTTCTTCTGAAAGATCTCAAAGTGCTCCTGTAGAGGTGAGAACTCATCTGGTCTCACAGCACCGTCTCAGGGAGGTGTCATTAACCCAAAACTCACTTCACGGAGCTCCTTTAAGGCACAGGGTGATTCCTGACACACCCAACGACTGGACAAGTTGGTACCTGAGGCAAAACAGCCCAGAAATCCCAGAGCCAGAATATATTTGATGGGATATGCATTAATACAAAATTAATGGGGATCCATCACTGTGCAGTGGCATTTGCTAAGGGTGCTATATAAGCTAATAAATAATACACAACACTAAAATGCACACGATTTTGATGGCAAAAAGCTCTTCCAGTGGCAATAGCTTCTGGCAGTAGAGAATTTGGCTCTTTAATTCCAAATAAACACAAATAGAGGAATATATAAGGAATTCACAGCCAAACTTCTGAGATTGGACTATTCTCATCTACATACAGGTTAAGACTCAATCAATTTGTTTATTAAGGATTCCTTGTCTTGTGGTACTTTCAGGATGAAAGGAAATGCAAAGGGAAGAGGGTGGGAGACAACAGAAAAAACCATGGGTAAAAATAAAAATTAAGACCCTGGGGCTTAACATATGTTTTATTCCTTCTTGCCACCAAGTTCTAACCTTGGTCATATTCCCCACAGCCCTCATCCCAACCCAGTCTGACCATGTTCTTTCCACAGTCATTATCTCATAACAGAGAACTGTAAACTCCTCCTGTGCCCCTGCCTGAGCATCAGCAGAGGCCCTAAATGATAGCAAAACTCTTTGCTGCAGATATGCCTTTGGGTTCTGCAGGTTCACAGCACCTCACTGTCATGGGTTTCTGTAGATGAATTTTAGTAGAAGGGGGGGCTATCCAGGGTAGTTTCTGTCAGAAGCTGCCAGAAGCTTCCCCTGTCCTGTGGAGCCAAGGACAGCCAGAGCCAGGAGGGACCTCCTGCTGGTGGCCAAAGTGGAGCCAATTAAGAATCCCAGTCACAGCTCTGGGATAACATAGTTAAGAATTCAGGAGTGTGGGGCAGTTGGAAATTCCAGCCGTGAGATGATAATGCAGAGACAAGGTGGGAGCAGGAGGAGGAGAAGGAGGGAGCCCACGCTGGAGCAGAGGGGGAAGGACTCAAAGCTGTGCCCCCCCTGCAGTCCCTGGAGATCCATCGGGGTGCACAGACCCCCCTGCAGCCCATGGGGTGACCCCCAGGACAAGAGCAATGGCAGAACCAACACCCCACTGCAAACCCCCATTCCCTGCTCCCTGGAACTGCTGGGAAGAGGGAGGAGTGGGAGGAGAAAGATGTTTTTAAGACTGATTTCTTTTCTACTTTTTAGTTTTCTTAGTTTTAGCTCTTATCTTGTTGTTAATTACTTTCAGTATTTTAGCCACTCTGAGTTTGTTTTGCCATTATCTCTCAGCTGGTTTTCTTTTGGGTTTTGTGGGTTTGTTTGTTTGTTTGTTGTTTTTGGTGGGGTTTTTTTGTTTTGATTTTTTGTTTTGTTTTGTTTTTTGTTTTGTTTGTTTTTTCTTTGGGTTTTTGTTTTGTTTTTGTTGTTTTGTTGTTTTTTATTTGTTTTGTTTTTGTTTTGTTTTGTTTTTTTCTTGGGTTTTTTGTTTTTGTGGTTTTTTTTGTTGTTGTTGTTGTTGTTTGTTTTTTTCCTTTTCTCTTTTTCCTTTCCCTTTGGGAAAGGGGAGAGCCTGGAGGTTTGGGTGGACACCGGGTGAAAAGCGCCACACTCACCGTCCCAGCCACAGCAGAGATGCCCCTCTGACACCAGAGCACCTTCGCTGCAAATGAAACAAGAGCATGGCATTTTCAGCAGCAAAGACCTTGCAAATCTTCATTTTCCATGCACTGGAAATGCATGGAAAATCCAAAAGCACAAAAGGGCCATACATAATTGGTGTGGTTGCAAGAGAGGACAATTCCCAACAGGTGTTTCAAATCCCAGCTCTAAAGCAAGAAGGGCTTTCTAAAAGGAGAGACTGCTAGAGGTTTTGGGGGATTTTTTCTGTTGGGGTGAGTAGAACAACATTTCTCTTTATCCTCTTTCTTGGAAAACCTAAATCCTTTTGCCTGGGCTCTTTCCTAACCAAGGCAGCTGGAGCAGGGACCTGCTGTGAAAAATGTCAGCCCTCCTGTGGCAGAATCTCAAGGAGTTTGCAGTGAGATGTGTCAGTGACAGCCACATCCCTGCCCGAGGAGGGGCTCAGCAGAGGACAGAGACAGAAAGATAGATGAAAAATTAATTATATAAAAATTAAAAAATTAAATTAATAAAATTAACTACTGGCTTTATCAGTAATTTCAAGGGACATGAAAAGATTCACCTGAAAGGAGGGAGGTGGCTGAGTCCAGAGTGGTAAGTCAATTAATTCAATATTTAGTTATTACATTTTAAAAAAAACCTAAACAAAATCCAGATGATGTAACCTTCAGCTGAGCCAGCTCCATGGCTGTTTGCATTTGACTCGCCAATAAATAACAAAAAATCCATCTCTAAACTTGTTTCCACATTTCTACTTCAGGTACCAATCTGAGCCCAAAGATCAACTCCTGACACTTAATTAGGTGGAGTGAGGAAAGAGCCGTTTCTACTGATTGAAAAGGCAGAGGAAGGGAAAACTGATACCATTCTTCCTCTGTGTGGATGGAAGAAGCCTTGTAAGACATGGCAGTCCTGGATGTGGATGGGGGTGGCTGCAGGGGCAGTCCCAGCACCTTCAGCACTCCTTCTGTGGCCACCCACAGCTGGCAGATGTTGCAAGTGCTGCAACACACGGTGGGATGCACCTGCTCCAAAGGGGAAGGCAGAGCTGTGGTGCTTTGACTTTGGGCCTTCCTGGGAGACACATCCCATGGTTTGCTGCATCCAAGTGAAGGATTTCGTCCTATTTTATGTCAGCTCAGATATAAGAAGGGATGGATGGAAGTTTTGGGTCAGTCCTTTCCCAGCAGTGAAGAGCATTGGTGGTGGACCTGCTGTCTCTTTGGAGAGAGCTGCGTGTCCCCTTCTGGGAAATAGACCTTGGTTATTTGTTCTTTATTGTGTGTATGTGCACATAGTAATATTTAGTTTCCTTTCCTTCTCTGTTTATATATATTTGTATATAAATCCATGCTGCTTCAGTAGTGTTAGAACCCACTTTTCATGCAGTGTGGGTTTTTTTTTCCTTCCCCCCCACCTTTTCTCCCTGCAGTTGGGAGGGAGGGAGGGGAAAGCTTTTGTTCTGGGGCCTCTAGATATTTGCCTTTGGCCAGGGCTGAACGGCCACAGGAGGTCAAAATAGTTTTCACTGAACAGCTGTGAATGTAAATGCTAAAAAAACCCCAGATTAGATATTGCAAAGGAATCTTTTCCTGTGAGGGTGGGCAGGCCCTGGCACAGGTTGCCCAGAGAAGCTGTGCCTGCCCCATCCCTGGAAGTGTCCAAGGCCAGGCTGGATGGGGCTTGGAGCAACCTGGGCTGGTGGGAGGTGTCCCTGCCCATGGCAGGGGGTGGAATGACATGGTCTTTAAGGTTCTTTCCAGCTCAAGCCATTCTGGCTCTGTTTTTTTTCCACGGTGCAATGTGTTAAATACTCTGGGGAGAAAAGACATCAGTCAGCTTCTACCTAACTACCCCCACCTAAATACTGGGGGATTAGGGCTGAGTCTGCAGGTGTATCTGCACAAGTAGAACATGGGGGGAAGATTTACGCCATCAAATCCCTTTTAAATCAATAGGGCATGGGCACCAAAGTATTTTGAAGGGTCTGCACAGTATTTAGCAAAATCAGAGCAAATCAAGGTAAGAAGAGACAGTATTAGGAGAGGACTGAGACGATGGAGTAAGAACCACACTATGCATATAGATATCTATATCTATATATCTATATATCTATATCTATGTATATAGACATATCAATATATTGGATCCATACAGGTTTGGTGGGGCCTGAAAACAAGTGGTCAAGCAGATGCAGCCCAGACTTTTTGCTGCAAGAGTGCAGTCAGCTGATACCCAGCCCAGTGAGCACCAGCAGTGACACAGCGACTCCCACAACACTCACACATCCCTCAGCACCACCCTGGGATTTGGAGGGACCAAAGGAGCTCTGTGTAAATGACAGAGTATCCCAGTTATCCCCTGAGTGCAGATGGAAAAATGAGGGCTGTTGGGGACCCAAGATCACACTGCAGCAGGAACAGAAACCAGCAGCACAAGCTCAGGAACCAAACACTGATCCTGAATATCCTGATCTTTGGAGATTTTGTGCCAACCAATGTCTATGAGTATCTTCATTTCAGCGAATAAGGTCTCCTTTCTCATCTTAGTGAAGAGTTCCAGTGCTGATTATCATGCATTTGTACTACTTGTAGAAAACTAGTGAATATAGAGAAAACAGCAAGGCTACCATACTTCAAATTCCAGTTTTATATATATATGGAGGCTATAATCCTCCCAAGTCTGATTCAGAATTCACAGAGATGAGCAGATCTCAGTAAAAAATTTAAAAATTAAGTTCTTCAGCTTGACTTGCATCATTACACCCAGTTTCATATGTGTATTTCTTTCCCTATGAATGACAACTCTGATCTTCCCAAAGAAGCAGGGTGGATTTACTCAGTGCTTGGCTACGAAAAGCCTGAGAAAAACTTCCTGGATCAGGAAGAAATAGGTGTGTGACAGCAGATTGAGAAGCTCTTTGCAATCAGGCACAGAGAAATTTGAAAAATCCAGGATTTTCCTCTCAGCTCAAAGGAATCTCCCAAGAACCATCAGCAGTTAGAGGAGTCCCTTGACAAACACCAGATATAGAGTCCAGTTGGCTGATATGACCTTATTCAGTGACTATTTTATAATCCCAGCATTATTTGCACCACTCTTCCAGCTCTGACCTTGGTAAATCCCACATCCTGTGTTTAAATCTACAGCTTATCAATCATCTCAAAGGTCTTTTGAAACCTAAATGATTCTGTGATAAAATGCAATCAAATCTGAGCTACATCCCTGCACGTGCAGTGATCCAGTCTGCTGGCATGGGCATTGTTAAATGAGAATTGAGCTTAATACTTAACATATTTTTCAGGCACAATTATACCAGTATCTTATAAAAAATAAACCATCTGGCCTAGCAGCGTTTCCTGCAAAGTAGCTGATGGTGATTAGATATAAAAGATAAAACTAAAAGGCAGCTTGAAAACAAAACCAAACAAAAACAGGGCATAAAATGCTGCAGACAAGAGCATCCACTGAACTCTTAAGATCCAACTCTGCCTAGAAATGCCAAGCTGACTTAAAGTGGAGGATCACATCCTAATCCCATATAATTAATGTTTGTCATCTTGCTGTAAACTGCCAGATTATCATTAGCTCATCTTTTGTATTTCCAGGAGAAACTCATTAGTCAGCGAGCGAAACGTTCGGAAATTATTTACAATTATGCTGCCGAGAGCAGTAGGCTAATTCCATCTACTAATTAGCCCCACTTCCATAAGTATAGGAAGAGGGCAATAAATAATAGCAGTCCTGTGCGCTGGCAGCGGCTCGCCGGGGCTCTGCAGCAGCCGCAGCTGCCCCCTCTGCTGGCACCTTAATGGGATTTTACTCAAAACACACGAAAGGCTCCTAAAAATTATCCCTTGCCTGGGGCGGGGAGAGATGGAGCAAGTGGCAAAGGAGGTGTTGCAGAGCTCCTTGCTGCGGCTGCAGGCACGTTTCCTGCCCCACCAGTCGGTGCTGGCCAACCTGATGGGACTTTGCTGGGACAGAACTGCTCTGGAAGGGGTTTGGTGGGGGGGAAGTGCTGATGGACGGGGGGAACAACCACTTTGCTTTAACCTTGGAAGGTGTTGTGCAGGTTCCAGGCAGGAGCCATCGAAGTGACAATGTAGAACCTTGGAGTAGTGGAATGGTTTGGGTGGGAAGGGGCCTTAAAGACATCTCATTCCTAACCCCTGCCATGGGCAGGGACACCTCCCACCGGACCAGGTTGGTCATGTTACGGATTTTGGGCTGTTGGTGGCTCCAGACTCCCCAGACAGGACGGGGTGTTGCATATCCCCTTTGTATTCCACTATTTACAGCTCTCAGTAGCAACAGTTGTATTTCATATCCAGTAGAGATTAGAATTGAAAAAAAAAAAACCAAACCACAGCCACCACCAAAATATCTTCCTCCCTTCCAGCTGCACCAACTTACCAAAAGGCTGGGGCAGGCCATGCAAACTGATATAATCTGTATCTTTTTAATCTGTCCTCCACAAACCTGCTGTAAAGCTTTGCTACCTGTTGGTTGTCATTCCTCTTTTCCTTTCTCCATGAATTGTTCTCCTCTCAAGAACTTTCATTTAGCAAGGACTCAATTTAATGTAAGCCTAATTTGGGGACTGGCTAGGGATGCACACTTAAGTGCAAACTGATAAAAGTCTGGCTGGTGCTATTTTAAATATGGAGATGGAAGTACCTCCCCCAGGAAAGTGTTCCAGGCTGTGGACCTTCCAGGGTGAACAGCAGAAAGGTTCCCTCCAGTTCCAGGGGACCTTTCTTTGGTGCTGGACAGATCCAGGACCTTCCCAAGATGCTGGGTCCCTCTTGAAGGCCTCAAAGGCTAGAAATGAAGACTGCAAGACCCACATGCTTCTTTGGATATGGCTGACAAAACACNCCCCCCCCCCAAAATATTAGTGCACACTTAAAATGTAAACTTTTAGTCTAAGCCAGCATGTATTTCATGTGTGGTTTCTTTTGTCAATGACTTCATCTGGGATAAAGTCAATGACATCTGGGATGTTAGAGAGGGAAGATGAATGGTGGTGTAAGAGCAAGGGACACTAAAGAAATCAGAGAGCATTTTTCCTGAAGGCATTGAAATCCACAGAAATGAACAAGTGCCACCCTAAACCACTTCAGATATCAGCCACATGATATAACACTTATTTTCCTGTTGTCAGGTGGTTTTCAGTTTGCACACTTCACTTGATGAAGGTCATGGCATTGGCCAACAGATTCAGCCAAACATCTCAGATGTTTGAGTCCTCATTACAGTGTCCCCAGCACCAATTGCCTGGAAGTTGCTTAATAAGATGGAATTGCAGCTTGAATGACACGTACCATCAACATTGTCATTTGTTTGCAGAAAGAAAATCCATCTAAGCTCCAGCGGAAGAGAATGGAAGTGGTTTTGAGGCAGGCAGTCCACGTTCCACCATCAATTCAGATGCAATTTGAAATGCAGGATTTGTCTTAATGGATTGTCAGGCCTTAATGCAGAGGGACAATGAAGGTATAAGAAGGGTTATTGGATGAGAAGGAATTGCTATATTAAAAGACAAGAAAAAATAAGGGAGAGAAAATAAAAGATATCTTTCTATGGCTGTTACTAGAAACTGTTACTACATGTGGTGGGATTTTTCCAAGCCCTTCCATCACTTGTTCTACCCAGACCATTTTCCTGCTGCAGCAGGAGTGTTCCCTCTAGCCTATGATCCAATTTGCCAGGCAGTTTTTCAATGACCCATGCAAAATGTTAAAATAGTCCCTCTATGGTTATTGCATCACTCCAATCTCCAAGCTGATATCATATCATTTGCATTAGAGGGAAAACCCTCCATCCAAAGTGCGTTGCTTAAAGAAGCAGCCAAAAGAAACAGTTCATTGCTTTTCCCGTTACTTTAAAATACATAATGTTGATTGTTTCCAGCTTGGTACTTTCACTTTTCCTTCTCAGTGTCATTCTCCAAGGAAAGTTGGCATCTTCCAGGGCTTAAATCCCAGTGTTTTATGTTGTTTGCTGGCTGCTCACTGTTGTATCTCAACTTTTAATCTTACGTATTCTTTAGGAAAAGCATACCAACAAAGGAACCACCTCTCCATGCCCACACATTTACACAGTTCACAAACCTGCTAAACCTTGCTGCCCATGACAAACACGGGTATTTCCCCAAAACTTCCAGAGTCATCAGGAGAGCACAGGATGGCACTTCCAGCACCTCATTCCCCACTCCACATCCTGCAGGACTGGTCCATCAGCTCTGAGGAGCCCAGGGCTGATGCTGTGAGACACCAGCAGCTCTGCTGGGGCACTGGGGGAGCTCAAGCCCCAGGGGAGGGGGCACAGGCTGGCAGGGGCTGAGACAGCTCAGACCAGGTCAGTCACAAAGCAGAAGCAACACCCTGGGACCAGTCTCTCCCAAAAGCTGTTCCCAAAGCTCTCCAGCCCCTCAGCTCTTCCAGGGACATGGCACATGCCTTATGGCACGACAAGTTTGAGGATACAGTTTGTAGGGCCACACGTTTACCCTTGAGCTCACTGGTGTTGGCACCCAGGTTTGGCCTGACTGCCCAGTCCAGGTGCTTTACTGTTCCTTGTTGGAAACTGCCCAAAATTGCTGTTCCTTGCCCAAAATTTCCACATTCTTCCCAATGATTTTCTTCCCTGTGGGGCACTTTCCTGATTTGGTGCTGATTAACAGGATTACATTTTCCAATAGCTTGCACTTTTTTATTGTTCCCCAGCCTCAAAGGGAGATACAGGAAAGGTGGAGAGAGACTATTCACAAAGAGTGTGTAGTCACAGGACAAGGGGAATGGCTCCAAACTGAAAAAGAGCAGGTTTAGGTTCGATATTAGGAAAAAATTCTCCCCTGTTAGGGTGGGGAGGACCTGGCACAGGTTGCCCAGAGAAGCTGTGGCTGCCCCATCTCTCAAAGTGTCCAAGGCCAGGTTGGACAGGACTTGGAGCACCCTGGGCTAGTGGAAGGTGTCCCTCCCCATGGCAGGCAGCTGGAACTGGATGATGTTGAAGGTTCCTTCCAAGCCAAACCATTCTGTGATTTTATGATACATCCCCCAGTCCATAATCTTGCACAGCCATCAGGCCCTGGCCAGTCTCTTGTGGGAATCACACTGTTTAAGATGGTGATAACAGAGCAGAAGCAGCACCTGTACCCTGAAAAACCACGTGTGCAGCAAATAAAAGCACCCTCTGGTTCAGGACTGAGCCCTCCCAACCCTCAGTGTGTATGTCAGCCCAAAGCCACTGGCAGGGACAGGCAGATCTTTGCTGAGAAGCTCCAGGAGCAGCACGTGGGCTGTGGGAAGCAGCTCAGCGTGCAGTGAGCTGCACTTACACCCTGCCTGGGGAAGTCGAAGGCAGGAATTACTGTGACTTGATCCTGCTCACAGCATTCCCTCTGGGTCAGTGGATGGCAGGATTTGCTTTGTTGATCAGCAGGGCAGAAAACCCAGCCCATGGCAGTTGCCTTTCTACAGGTGTATAAAAGCAGAATAACACAGATGTAGATGTGCACTGCCAGTTGTTTTCCCTGCAAACTTTAAAGTTGTCACAACATTTTTGACATGTCAAAGGACAAAAGTTTGCTGGTTTTTTTTTTCATTTGTAGTCCCTCTTCTATGACTTTTGTATTTCCAGCATGTTACAAATCCCAGGTTGCACCAGGATGTAAGCCAGAAAAGCTTCATTAAACACCCAAAGGTTTGGGACTAAAATCATAGGCTAGTGGCACAGAGAAGAGGCAGCCAGCAATAGGACAAGGGAGCAGGGCTGGAGCTCTGCCAGGGGAAACTGAGGTTGGATATTGGAAAGGAATTCTTTGCAGAGAGAGTGACCAGGCATTGGAATGGGCTGCCCAGAGAGGGGGGGATTCACCCCCCCTGGAGGTTTTGAAACTGAGCTTGGCCATGGCACTGAGTGCCATGATCTGGGAAAGGGACTGGAGTTTGATCAAGGGTTGGACTCGATGACCTTTGAGGTCTTTTCCAACCCAATCCATTCTATGATTCTATAATTAGCATGAAACTGTTGGGTGATGAATCACAAGAGAGCACTGTGTTCCATCAGTCCTGCACTGGTGGTGCAGGGCAGGAGTTGCTGATCCAAGGAATGACTTCCCACACCAGCAGTGCAGGGCTGGAGGCCTCAGCTCTCAGAAGGTGACATTGCTTCTCATGCTCTCCCCAAAACTGAGGGGAGGACTTGTGACAGGTGCCAGATGGACCACTCCAGGACTTGGAACCACTCCAGGACACAGAGCCACTCCAGGACACGGAGACTAAGGAAGTTTATTTCTGGCTGTTGCACGTTGTGAGGGATGAATTAGAGAGGAAGTTGGAAAAGGAATGAGTGGATGGCTATTAGAGTTGGAAGTTTTTCAGCTGAAGAGGCTTTTGCAGGAGAACACCCATCCCTTGAAACTCAAAGTTTCTATGTGGGAACACAAGCCATCACAGAACTTTTCTGCTGGCACAGAAGGAAGAGATGGAGGGTGGACAGTGGCACTTCCCTTCCTCCCTGGAGCATCTACTGGACTGGAACAGACTGTGTCATGATTGACCACCCCCACAACACCGGGCAGGTTCTCAGAAGCTCCAGTCTCTGCCAATTTAAAAAGACAAAAATAAGCAGCCTGAACAACTTGATCATAGTAAGATCTAGCACCAGGAAGACTTTCCAGCACCGGCACTACGAGGCACCGCCTCCAGGCGAGCCCTCTCCATCCACTGAGTGCATTTAAACACTGACCAGTCTTGCCACAAGCCTTGCAAAATTCCTGTTGTTTTCAAGCGTGTTTCCCAGCTGATTGGACACTGAAGGAGCTGAATTCTGTTTAAATGCACAGTTTGCTGTGTGCACACATGCTGCTCCCAACACTTGGCCGACCTTTTTAAAAGCAAAGCATGCACACTCCTGCACATCCCTAGTCGTGTCTGTGCTCCCGAGAAAGGCGCAGGAGAGAACATTTCCACTGCAAACCCTCCCCTGCATCTCATCTGTCAGTAATTCCACCCTCCAGGCAGACACACGTGCTGACAGCGAGACGATTATGAAGGTGATTGAGCTTCAAAATGTATTGTTGCTCTCCTCAATAGCGCTGATTGGCAGTGGTGATTAAATGAGGAGAGAAGTGGTATTCACAGGCTGACCAGGCGGATCAGGGATGCAATCAGCTTAAACATCTTCGAGGAACGGCTGGGTTTTTCGTGAACAGCTCTGTAGTTCAGAGGGAGGATGGATGGGAGTCTCCCACCAGGTGAGGATACACATCCCGTGCTGTTGGGATGGGAGCAGGACTTTGGCTATTTCTCCTTCCTTTTGCTTCTCTCCTCTGATGGTTTCAGGGGAAGATCCAGGTGCTAAGTCTCTATCTCCTGAACGTCAAACTTCAGAAGACCACAGTCCAAGCAGGACTTAGTGGTAATTCCCTCCTCTGCAGTGCTCTGGAAGAGATGGGTTCCTGTTTGCTTTTTTTTTTCCAGCTCAGTCATTGATTCACCTTCGCTTTCCTTCTTAGTCACTCCCTCGTTTTTAACAGTGATGGAAGTGCCCAGTTTCTAGGGGAAAAAAAAAAGATAGGTTTTGGCAGAAAATGAAAAGATGCTCACAGTGGGATCCATGGGATCATACTCATTTCACAAATAAACTTAATTTAACATGCTCCTCTGGATTATACCTGGTGGCATCTGAACTGCTTCTATTGGCCTGGGAAATATTCTGACCCAGGGAAAAACTCCCATCTCCAGCAGCAAATGTTCACTGAGCTACAGAAAATATCAGAGCTAAAAGGGTGAAAACAGAAAGAGCATTTATGCATAAGATGATACTCCAAGGAACAGCCATCAAAAATAGGCTTCTAATTCAGAGAGGAGAGTCAAATGCCCAGCAGAGTTCCTGCATCATGCACCAAGTTTCCCTTTGGAAGGTTTTAGTTCTTGACTTCCTTCATAAGGCAGAAAACAGATGAATTAGCAGCTGGAAACAGTAATTACTTCATCAGAGCCTCAGCTCTTCCCTCAGATACAGACAAGCCACCAGAGCAAAGGTGAGCCAGTCCTGGTCCCCAGATGAGGGTGCTGCTTGTCTTGCCTTGCAACACAGTTGTGGCTCAACCCTCCTCATCCCAAGGCATTGGGACTGACCAGAGAGCAGACTCTTCCTCACAGAGGTCCCCAACCTCTCCAGCTCCCAGGCCCTGTTACCAACAAGCTCCTCTTCGTTTCTTTTCCTGATGTTCATTTCATGAGTTGCAGAAGTTACATTTCTCAGTATCAAAATGTAATTAATGATTTTGTTGCAATTAAATTATTTAATTAACTGGGAAGACGTTTAGGCCCTTTGTTGAACAAAACTCACTGATTTTCTGGTGCATTAGGACTGTCTGTTCTGCTCTGCCTCTGAAGCAACTATCCCACAGCTGGCAGCAAGCCAGGGGCTGCAGGAAACGTGGGGTTTTCTCCTGGCAGAGCATTTCTGACAGAGCACCATCAGCTCCTGGGGTTTGGATCCTGTCAGAGACAGAACAGAAGACAAAGGCAGACACAGGTGGGGAGGAGCCAGTGGGCTCAGATGGCCACTTTCCCACCAACTATCTGCCACCTGTGGGATGCCCAGACAAAAGAGTTTCTAAAAGAACTTAGAGGGGACCATTGTCTTGATATTTGCTTCGAGGACATCTCTGCAGCAGATCAGTGCGATGGAAGCCACCAACTGCAGGGCAGGGTGAGGAGCAGGGAGTGAGCAGTTTGCACAGCAGTGCCCTTGGCATTGGTGCCCACAGCCCCAGAGCAGTTCTCGTTTCTCTTCTGCACCAAGCTCATATGTGGTGGTTTGATTTTGGGCCTTCCTGGGAGACAGATCCCATAGTTTGCTGGACCCAAATGAAGGATTCCATCCTATTTTACAGAAGCTCAGATATGAGAAGGGACAGAGGGAAGTTTTGGATCAGTCCTGTCCTGGCAGTGAAGGGCATTGGTGGTAGACCTGCTGTTTCTTCAGGGAGAGCTGCATGTCTCTTTGAGGGAAGTAGACTTTGTTTATTTGTTCTTTAGTGTGTGTGCACATAGTAATATTAAGTTTCCTTTCCTTCTCTGTATATATATATATATTTGTATAAATCCATTCTGCTTCAGTAGTGTTAGAGCTCACTTTTCATTCAGTGTGGGTTTTTTTCCCCCCTCCCTTTTCTCTTGCAGTTGGGAGGGAGGGGGAAGCTTTTGTTTTAGGGCCTCTGGATATTTGATGTTTGGCCAGGAGTAAATGGCCACATCATTTCATGCCTCAGGGACAGCCGTGGAATAATAAAGAACCCTTTATGGCAACACTAAGTCCTTAAGAATTTAGATTCAAACCAACAGATGAGAGGCATATTTTGGAAAGCCCCATCACAGCCTGAGGCACAGGTGCTCTGCCGCCCCACCAAAGTCAGCCTACAATGGAGCCAGCACTGTTCTTTGGTCCTGAAGCACCTTAAACCAAGCCTTCAGCTTTCCCTTGAAGCCAACTGAATTAATCAATTCCTCCTTGGCCTTGAAATAAACTCGCTTTCTGCTGGGTGGGTCAAAACTGCACAATCTATTTTGGCTGTTCCCTTCCCATGAATTCTATTACAACATGTTGCAAAGGGGAAGATTAGGGGGAAGGCAGAGCCAGCAGCATGCCTTGCTTTATGAGGGGGAAAAAAAAACCCACACACACAATTTATTTTTCATTGCTTGATGATGAATATGAATTCAATTACATGCAGAGGAGAACTGCTGTAGTCAGTCAGAATTACACTCAGCTAGTAACAAATATAATGGCTTTTAACAGGGAGAGCTTATCATCAAGGCTCAGACAGGCCTGAGTCCATGTTGCACCTGACGAACCTGCACAAGCAGACAACGACTATCACAGCTGGGAATGAATCTCTCATCTCCACAGCTGGAGGAGGGAAGGGGAAGAAAGGTGTTAGTGGAGCACTCTGGTCACTGCCAGTCCTCCAGCCACACGTGTCAGGACAGCAGCCATGGGCACCAGGGAGCAGAAGGACCATCTGTCAAAACAAGAGCGCATGCAACAAAAGCAACAGAGAAACACACTTGTCTCCCTCCTTGTTTCTGTCATTCTTCCCCGGAGGAAACAAGTACCTCTCCCTGTCCCTGGGTAAGGTTTCCAACAGCCTGGCTAAGCTCACAAGCATGGAAGCCAGGAGTGCAGAGAACAGCTCCCCTTCTGCCTTGATTCAGCCAGACACCTGGGAAGTGCCTCTACAAATGTCCTCAGCTCACCCAGTTTACATGTGAACACATATTTATGTCCCCATATCTCTGTGCCTTTCATTTATCAGCTCTGGTCACTCTGCAACAGTGGCCACCTGTGCAGGAGCCTTGAGTTCTTCAAGGAGACCTTTCAAGCTCCTTTCAGCCCTACCTGAGCAGAAACCTTCCATCATCCACACAAAGCTCCTCAGCACAGCTCCATTGGAGCAATGACCAACCTGCCTCAGGGTGAAGAATTCATTGTTTGTCCTCCCACTGCCCTGCTATGGGGCAGGACCTGCTGCCCTCAGGACAGTCCTGAGATGCTCAGAAGCCCCCAGCCCCTGGCACCTCCATCCTGCTCTGGCACTGACTGTGTTTCCAGCACCAAAAAGAGGAATCCTCAAGGAAATGGGAGGAAGGACAGGAAAATTCCACACACTGTGCACTGATCTCATGCAATTCTCCTGGGGTGTCACTGATGTTTGGGTGAAATTGACACATCCAGGTTTTTCTTTCTTCAAGGTAATCCTCAGGTTACCCAACCCTTTCTTGGGGTGTTTTGCAACTCAGAATCAAAAAAGGAGTCAGAAGCAGCTTCCCAGACAGAAAGCTCCATGATAACAATGGAATCTGCAAAACAGCCTTGGCTAACAGTGAACTGAGAGAAGAACCTGCTGATACTCCTCAGAATGAGACATGTGAAGAGTTCTATTAATAAAGTTAAAATTAAGATAGAGAAGAACTGTGTGAATTCCCAAAATTTGCAAAATATATCTTGGTTAATATTGAGCTATAGCTGTGTGTTGTTAGTTTAGATGGAGTGTATTAGTTTTAGAAATATGCATAATTGTGTGTTAAGATAGTTCTTTCTTGTACTTTTGAAATCCCTGTGCAGTGGAACATAAAGAGGCAAGAATGGAAATATTCAGAGCCTTTTCTGCCATTTCTGAATAGAAATATAACTAGTAGATGAAGAGGACTTAGAATAAAGCTCTCATTTTTGTTTTTGGTGCAGTCAGGCTGTCTTATTTAACAGCTAAAGGCCATGAGCCTCTACAAAAGACACTAAAAACTGTGTCAGTGCAAACCAGTCATTGTAACACACTTCCCAGGAGGAGCTGCTCTGCACACAGGGAGCACACACAAGGTTTTAAAAGCAAAATGTTACTTTGGATCAGCTGTCTGGAAAAAGATGCTCAAATCTTGCCCAATAACACACATTTCAAATTCCCTTGCTATTTTTCATTGAGCAGCTTCATGGTCATTTGTGGGTGAAGCCTCACACCCTCTTCAGCATGGAAGGGGAGTGTTGCACTCTTTAGCAGGGGGAGAAATAAGACATGGAGAGTCACAGTTCTTGGTCAAACTTATGAATCAAGACAGAGTAATGCCCATACAAACCTCAGACATTGGTGCTTCTTCTGCCCCAAGTCTTTGCCTTCTCACCAGCAAGAGACAGTTCCAGCCACCTACCAAGAGAGAAGGTGTGTAGTGTCATCTCCATGCAGGTGGGGCTGCCTGGGGGATGGAGGATGACCCTGTTCCAGGGCCAGGCTGCAGTGGCATACGCAGAGCTGAGCTTTGCTGTGAGCACAGTGACAGCCAGCTTTGGGTCTGGAATCAGACTGTGCCATTAGACAAGATCTACAGGCTTGAATTGGGCCATCTGCTCACCAGACCTGATTGAAAGAGCAGGAATTACATTAAATTACCTGATTATGTGCAGGCTGACAAATAACAGCAGATATTACAGCCAAGGCTGAACAAGATCTTGGCCATTCCTGTCTCTGCTAGAGGAGTGGGACTTTTGCCCTGATAATAACAAGCATTGCAAGTCTCTTCTCTTCAGATCTGCGTTGGGTTTTTGTTTTTTTGGATTTTTTTTTAAATTTTTTTTTTCCTGTCTGAGGCTGGAGAAGGAAACATCCAAATTGCACATAATAAGTGGAACACAGAGGAAAAGAACCAGCTGCACTCACAGATGTTACAACACAACCAAAGGTGCTTTTCTATTTCCTCTCCCCCTCGAATAAGCCACACACATCTAATGAATAACACAAGAGATTTCCTCGATAGAATTAATAGCACACAGTCCTTCTTGACTTGCCTTTAATCACACTCAGCACCCAGTGGGCCTGGGAGAGAAAGTCAGCATTACTCATTTCCTCAGCCAGCCCAATCCCTCACAGCCTTAACCCTGCAGTTTGGGGAACAAAATCTGACCCCGTGGGCAGCCCTTGGAGCTTTGCTGCTCACAAGGAGGTAAAGCTTGGCTTAAACTCAATGGACACTTCACTTGAACACAACCAGCGTTTACAAATGGGAAAAGCCCTTGCTTAATTATGGGGACTCACTCAATTCATGCACAGTGAGCTTCAAATTTATTTCTATGCAAATTCATGGAGATCCAGAGGATTTCACCCCCTCAAAGAAGGCAGTTTAGGGGTAGATCTGACTGTCAGTCTCAAAGATGCACACAGACTGTTCAGTCTGAGAGACACCTGTTATTAGTGGTGGTGTAATTGGGGTGGTTTCAAGTATCTGTGCTACAGAAGTACCTGTGAACATTGGGAGATGAAGACGGGAAAGGAGTTCAGATATGGCTCAATCTGAAAATGTTTCAGGGTTTGCAATAAAAAATAGTGTTTCTGAGAGGTGTCTCCTGATCTGGCCCGGGCTGGTTCAGCCCAGATCACAGCAAGGAGAAGCACAGGGGGTGTTTTGCCTAAAGAAAAAGCAAATCAAGTGTGAGTCATAGGCAACTGTGGTTAGAGAATATTGCAAACTGGAGCTCCCATCCATCAGAAAATCTGATTACCTGAACGTGTTTTGTTTAGAAACATTTCTACCTACATAAATCAAAAAGTTTTGCTTTGCTGAGCAGCTTTACCTCCACCTGGGCCCTTCACCCACAGCTGCCTCCCAGCTCCCCCAAAGCCTTGGGGGCACTGCTGTCTGTCCCTCTGTTCAGGGAGCAGCAGAATGTCGCACAACATCTGACCTACAGCTCCTGCAGGCACTGCACCAGCTCTGCAAACACCAAGGAATATTGAATTCACTGCAAATGACATGTTTTGATTTGGCTTTTTATGCCAAGATAGTTCGATCTGAATCCACTAGACTGGAATCAAATGTTTCATTTATACCTTCTTGATATAAGAGAAAAGTCTATGCATTGACTTGATTTAAAATAATTTTTTTTAAATGGAAGATTACCTTCTGACAGAGACTGCATAACTCATATACACAAACACTTAAGCACCTCTAATTAGTACATGTTGATGAGTTTACTAAGACTTCTTGGGATCTATGGGACCCTACTCTCAATTAGAATAAAGTCACTTTATATCTCCTTATCTTCTGTTACTTAGAGGCATTATATGGGCATAAAAACAGTTCTGGAGAAAGATTAAGATCCCCTAACCAGAGCACATTTCTCTGTGCCTGGGCAGAGGAGCCACCAGGGCTGTGCCTGTTCCCTACAGATCTGCTCCGTGGGAGTCACCTGGTGACTGAAGCTGGGGAGATAAAACGGCCCAAGGATCTTAAAAGGCTCTTTCCAAGGGATCCTTATTGCCTTCCACAGCAGCAACAGAGGTTCGCAGCACAGCCTGCCCATAAGGTGTGAGTTGTGGGATGCTGCAGGCAGCTGCTCCCAGGACACCTGAGCCAAGGCGTTAACACAGCTCCTGGGCGTCAGTTCGTGCCTGCAAAATGAACGCTGCTCTCCTGGGCTGCAGTGAGGTTGTAACATGCTTAAATACTTCATTAACGAGGGCTCTGTAAGCAGCACAAACAAGATTTTAGAGGGGCAGAAGCCTTTGTGCTTTCCCCTTTCCCACAGGGGAGAGTTTCAACTCACCGTTCAATTTGCAATTGCTAAGAGAAAATTGCTCACATGGAATTGGATTTTGCCAGCACAGTTTGTGCCTCCATCTAATTGTTGTTAAACTTTGCATCTTGGGAAGAATTAGCAGTCATGGTGCTCTTAGAGCCTTCGGGGGGTTTTAGAACATTTTCTTCCCGTAATATCCCATATGTTTCTATTGCTTTCAGGGGAGCAGAGCCAAGTCATCCTCTGACTAAGACCTGCTCATTCCCAGAGCACATCAATCTACTGGACAAAGCATTTGCAGTCAGTTGGAGAGATCAAGACAAACTTCCCTGGTGGGGAAATTGATACCAGGAATAAATGCAAATCTTGTTAAGAGGATTGGTTGCATTCTTCTGCATGCCAAGCTAGGTTAATTTTCTTAAGGTTTTTTTGGTGAGGAGTGAGAAGGTGGATGTCTGATTAAGAACACTGAGGCTAGGTATTTGTATGGAGCTATTCCTTCACTCCTTTCCAGGGCTGGCTCAGGAACATCAGGAAAGCTGAGACTCAATAGCAGTTTTTGACACTCTTCCTGATTTGGCTTCTGCTGGAATTAAAAACACTTCAGACTTCTTTAACTATTAGTGATAGATAACCACTGCCCAAGGCCACACCATCATCCAGGATATGCCCCCACCACCCTCTTTGACTGCTCACACTCCCTTAGCTTCTGCTGTAAAGTCCTTTTTGTGACATTAAATGTGAGACAAAGGTTTGAGCCCTACAAAAATCTGGTGGCTGTAGAAAAATTCAGAGCTATTTAAATTGTTGTACTTAAAACTAATATTGGTTCTGTTTTTAAGCTGTTCTTAAATCCTCCTACTCATGGAAGGAGGATAAAAATACCCCATCACACCTGCTTAACTTGTGTACTTCTAACAGCCACTGCTTTTTAAGGATGAGAGTTTCAAAGTTGTCCCCTAAACTGCTTTTTTTCGATCATTTGACAGGTCAGATATTTTTGGATTAGGCAATGTGCACCCAGGGAGAGAAAAGGCCAAGAGCTCGAGGCATTTGTGTCCAGTGGCACTGCAGACTGTGTCAGCACCCCACTCGTGGCACCAATGCAACCCCCACCCCTTCACTGTGGCTTCCCCCAGAGCCTCCAAACCCCTTCCCTTCAACGGAGACTCGTTCCCTCTCCATTGCTCTGTTTGTGGGCTTGGAATCTCGGACAGGCTCCTAAAAATGGAAACACTTCCCTCACATCTGTGCCCTTCTCATGTCAGCCAAACCAGGGCATGAGGTGCTTCAATCAGCCTCTCATCTCTGCAATAAAGAGGATTGCCCTTCTCTGGTCAAAAGCCACGGGTGGCAGATGTTTGGGTTTCCTCCCTTTGGCCATCTGCAGTGGCAGATCTGGAGCTGCTACAACGTGCTGAGGCTCTGCACCAGCTCCTTGCTCTGGGAAATCCTGGCTGTCTGCTCACATCCATCCTCTGGAAGCAATCTTTAATCCTCCCAACATTCCCTCCAGGCTCTTCATTCCAAGGCTGCAGAATGTGTTCACGCAGCCTCGGATTCCAGAAGAGCAATGCAACCTCAAGGCAAAGGGTGAAAAAGTGAGGAAGTGAATGTGATTTTTTTGTGGTTTGTTTTTTTGGTTGGTTGGTTGGTTGGTTTTTGTTTGTTTGTTTGTTGTGGTTTTGTTTGTTTTTGTTTTTTGGTTGGTTGGTTTTGGGTTTTGTTGGTTTTTTTGGTTTTTTTTTTTTTTTTTTTTGGTTTGTTTGGTGTTTTTTTTTGTTGTTGTTGGTTTGCTGGTTGGGTTTTTTAATTAAAAAAAAAAAGGAAACGTAAAAATTAAACAAAAACCCCTACCAATAAACTGCTTGCCAGCTCCCTCCTTTATGAAGATGCTTAATGTGCTCATTCCTTTGAACATCAAAGCCATTAAGTCCTCGGCTTCCTCCTTCCTTCCTATTTTTTTTTCCTTCAACAAACTGTTTTTATTGCAACAGAAGCACCAACCATGGACCCACCAAACCTTTGGTTTACAATAGAACATTTCATCTGTTTGGTGGTTGGTACTTCCCATCCACTTTTCCTCCCTTGAGCCTGCTGATGGGTAGGACTGACACACACACCGGTTTGTTCCATGACAGACCATGTTTTCAAAGGTTCTCCAGGTGCCTTTGGCTGTGTGAAGTTTGGCCATGACCAAAGGGCACCCAGAGTCCTGGCCCCAAGGATCTCACCTGAAAGGGAAAGGGCTGTGTCACCCAAGAGTTTGAATACTTAAGCACCCCTTGCACACATTTCCCTGACTGAGCTCCCCTTCCTTTCTCACCTGGATTTAGCCCCATGAGGCAGACACGTGACATGGAAAGGTATATCTTACTTTTTGAGCTGAGGGAGGGCAAAGGAAACACAGCCAAGGACCAAGTGAAAGTAGAGGACAAGAACATGGGGGAATTTTTGAGCTGGCTGATCCGAAGGGTGAGTCTGAACCAGAACCATAGCTGTAAACCAGACCTTTGAGGCCATCTGAGGTGAGACAGAATCAGCAGAGATTTCATTACTCACAAATCCCTCCAGATGTCTTAAATAATTCATAGCAAGCACTGGGACATAACGACCAGGAGTCCCATTAGGAGGTCCATCATATTGGTTTTTGTTCATTAGGCTGAGTCACACAAAACACATTATTACATAAAGCAGGATGTCTCATTAATTACATCAGTCTGGGGGCTATAATGTACCAGTGCCTGGGAGGGCTCTGGGAGACTCAGTCCTTGTCCTGGTTGTGTTTCCCTGCAGAAAGTCACCCCTCATTCCCCCTCCCCCAGGCTGTCACTGGGGGTCTGGCCCCCAATGCCGTGGCTGTGCCTGTGCCCACAGCTGCTGGACATTTCTCCAGCAGTGTCACCTCTGCCATGGGCTGCACCACGGGGCACCTCGTGCTCACCCCACACCAGCTGGGCAGCCAGCTCTGAGGGGAAACCCAGCCCTGAGCTGAGCTGCTGCTGCCACTGCCAACTGTAATGGGGGCTGGAGGAGGTGTGTTTGTCACCATGGCTGGAG
>VXAU01000455.1:19018-41785 GCA_013399695.1 Formicarius rufipectus | reverse complement strand
AGGAGGTGTGTTTGTCACTGTGGCTGGAGGAGCAGTGTTTGTCACCGTGGCATTTGGAATAGCACAGCAGAGCTGCACTGTGGCTTTTGGAGCAAGGGAAGCTGAGCATTTCAACAGCAGCTGCCAGTGTTTGCCCACACAGACAGGAGGTGGCTGTGCCTGCCAGCTGGAGGGGAGACCCTTGGACCCCACATCTCCACACTGTGTCATCTGCAAACACTCGTCCTGTTTGTGAGGATCATGGGGAAAAGGGGTGCCACATCCACTTCAGCCCTGCCACCTGCAGGTACCCACATGAGGGGAGCTCAGTTTCATGACGAAAAACACATTGCAGTGTGGAGGGAGTGTGCCCATGTTCTTAGGGCATGAGTTGCTTCTGTAGGGACAGAGGAGAAACCCTCCCTGGGCTGGTACCAGTTGTAGGCTGGCAACCCACACCACCTGTGCAGTCTCTGCCCAATTCTGGAGCTCAGAAATGCAGCTCCCTCCTACTTTTTCAACAAATGGTGCTGTTATGGGAGACACACACCACTTCAGAGTCAGTCTTCAAAAATCTACATCATCCTGTGGAAACCCACCTCAACCTCAGGGACTAAAACACTCCTCAGTTCCTTCCTGCCTCCTTTCTACTGTCCAGTTTTCCAGGTGGGCTGTGTCCAGTGGTGGATGCCTGCAGGGATGTGAGACAGAGATCAGAGATGTCCATGGGAATTAGGTTTCACTGTTTGGCCCAGAAGAGAAACCTGTAAGTAATTTAGAGGAGCTTCAAGCTCTGCACTAACATAACCTTCCAGAATAGTATTCACTCCTTTCGAGGTCATATCCAGACTCCACATTTGGACACATTCCCAAAATATTGCTGCCAGGGTAGAGTCTGGGTTGCCTGTAGAGAATCTTTAGAATTTACTAGTGGGGAGGAGAGGAAAGCTCAGGGAACATACTTGTGTATTTTGCTCTCTAACAGCTAGTCCTTGTGAGTGTATCAAAATGCAGCAGCAACGACAGGGACAGATGATCTAGAACTCCCTGCATTATTAAAATACAGTGAAAGATGAGGTAGCTTTTGTAAAAAGTATCTGTTTGCATGTTTAATATATGATGCTATAACCTCAGTACACTGCCACTCATGATGCTGCATTAAAACACAGCTAATCTTTTAAGAAGTTCCACACTGAACACAAGAGGAAATATTCACAGAGTTCAAACACTCCCAAATATTCCAGGCTTGGAAATAGGACTGTAAAGAGCAGGAGAAAAAGCAGGAAGGTTGGGAGAGAAAATGCAATGACAAATGCAATGGAAGTGAAACAGAAACAGGTGAGAGAGAAGTAGAGGCTGGAGACAGAGTTCAAGCTGTGCCTGAGCTCCACCAGCTCCAAGGAATTCAGTCTCTCCCATGGGACAGCCAGACCATGACAGAGCAATGTAGCACCACCTCTCACAGTACTGGAAAGGGCTTCTGTCATAGGTTTCTGTGGCTGGACTTGGGTAGAAGGGAGGGCTATCCAGGATGGTTTCTGTTAGAAGCTGCCAGAAGCTTCCCCTGTGCTGTGGAGCCAAGGACAGCCAGGGCCAGGAGGGACCTCCTGCTGGTGGCCAGAGTTGAGCCAATTAAGAATCACAGTCGCAGCTCTGGGATCACATAGTTAAGAATTTAGGAGTGTGGGGCAGTTGGGAATTCCAGCCCTGGGACATCAACACAGAGACCAAGGTGGGAGGAGGAGGAGGAGAAGGAGGGACCCCATGGGGGAAGGGGGGGAAGGCCTAAAGTTGTGCCCCCCACACCTGCAGCCCCTGGAGATCCATCGGGGTGCACAGACCCCCCTGCAGCCCATGGGGTGACCCCCAGGACAAGAGCAATGGCAGAACCAACACCCCACTGCAAACTCCCATTCCCTGCTCGCTGGAACTGCTGGGAAGAGGGAGGAGTGGGATGAGAAAGGTGTTTTTAAGACTGATTTCTTTCTTTCTTTTTAGTTCTTTTCTTGTTAGTAATAAATTTAAGTATTTTAGCCACTCTGAGTTTGTTTTGCCATTATCTCTCTACTGTTTTTTGCCTTTTCTCCTTTTTCTTTCCCTTTGGGAAAGAGGGGCCCTGGAGGTTTGGATGGACACCAGGTGAAAACTGCCACAGCTTCTTTACTCCTAGTTGAGTCTCCAGCTCCAGAATGCACCATCCCCTCATCCATGCCTTGCCTAAGATGAGCAGTTCTCCTCAGCACTCCAAATCCCAGATTCTTATCCTGTCATTGCATGAAGCAAACTCCATTCAGAACTCCAGTCTGGTTTCTGGAAAGGGTTTCCTCCCTAATCTCAGGCTCAGCCTCATGACAACCAGAAAAAAACAAGCAGCAAAATTTGTATCTAAGGGAGCAGGGAGAAAGGATGGGGGTTGCAAGGAGAATGGAGTCATTCTCCTCCAGGAACCCTCAACAGCCACGTTATGCCTGGTCCTCTAAAAGTTAGTCTGACAGAGCCAGGCCTTTAAGCCCTGTAGTAACCAAACCCCAGAAATATTTTATCCTAAGCTCTTTAACACGGAGTGACTGAGCAGCACATGTAGAAACCAGCCTTAATGCCTGCAGAGAGCAAGGAGTCAGGGAGACTTGGGTTCCTTCTTCTTGTGTTAAGCTTAAATAGAATTATATGCTCTTTAGTTTACCTTGCCATGCAGGCACATTAGGCATGGATTTCTCTAAAGCCAGAACATCACAAGCTATCCAAACAACCCTGTCATTGCAATTTCACAATTTCCCTCTTTTGTGCATCTCTGAGCTCTGACTGCAGGAAAATTTCATCTCCTCAGCCCACTGCCATCTGGAGCAAGGTTCAGACTCAGTCACAAGCCTAGTGGGAAAAGATATTTCTGGAGAGTGGTGGGAAGGTTAAGTATGAGTATGCTTAAAGCTGGTGGTTTCTTTCTGCATCTCACTATGACACTCCAGTCTCCACTCTACAATCTGGAACCACTAAGTGGGAGCTACTGGGAAGATAACAAGACTTCTGAGATCTGTCAGGAACTGGGGAACACAGAACCTCAGTCAGGAGAGCCTACCTAAAAGACTTCAATCTGAAATGATCCTGATTCATCCAGGAGACTGGAGCTGGTCCTAGATAAGTGCAGAGCATCAGCAGGAGCTTCTCAGCTGCTGCAGGGGCTTTGCAGCTCTCATGTCTGAGCCAGCCCAGCCCTGCAGGGGACAGAGGTGAAGGGCATTCAAATGGGTTAATTCCAGTCTACATTAATCTTCCCAGGGAGCACCAAAACTTTAACTCTTGTGTTAAGAGCAGACACCAGAGGATGCCTTGAAGCCTCCTGCCACCATGGAAACATGTGGCACCCACTGTTCTGCTACACTGAAGCAACAGAGCAGCTTCCAAACCACCCTCTGGCTGCAGGCTGGTGACTCCATCCTGCCTTCAGCAGTGCACGGCATCTCCTTGAACGCCTTCATCTCCCTGACAACCTTCCTCGGCCATTCCTGTGCCCTTGCTCTTTCTCCCCTGGCCCTGCTCCTCCACACTCCAATCAGAGGCCAGGAAGGAGAAAAGGAGGGGAGATGCTAATGCCATCACTAGTAGGTGCTACAAGAGCATTGTCAGGCTGTTTATTTCTGCTGGGCTTAGCTGGAGGTGTTTGGATGTTTTTACACGACTTGACATCCACCCCTCGAACAAAATCGAAGCTGCATCCCTCCAAAAAGGCCAGAGACAGGCAGATTATGCTCTGATGCTATTTCCAGCAGTGTCCAGCAGGCACCACAGGGAAGAGGAACAGCTGCAGCTCAGGCAGTTTTATGAGCTGGCCTGGCTGTCGAGGCAGTGCCTGTCAGGTCTCAGCAAGCTGGACGCCAGTAACGGGGCAAAGCTGTCGTTTGTTACCCCCTCGCGGTCTCCTGACTTTTCATCTTGATTAAAGACCATGCTGAATGATGGCATGAGCGAGGCAGGGATCCTAATCCGCTGGCTGCTCCTGAAATCCGCTTGCCTGCCCACGTGCTCATCCTCGGGGCAACCAATTAGGGGCACCAGCTGCTAGCCTGGATGCCAGGGCCAGGAGCTATTAGTGCACAGACCATTAGCTTTAAAAGGCATTTGGAACTTCTGGATGCATTAGGTTTGTGTGATTGACACACACCACAGCCATATGTGCCTCGCTGTCCTTTCTGTCAACCGTTTGTTCTCCAAAAATGTGGGATCTTGGTGGAGCATCTCATGCAAACATCTTACCCAGAGCACCCAGGTTCTGTGTTAGTTCAGTAGTTGTTACCTGCTTTAGCCAACTCCGTTGGCAAATTTCCTCTGGGATAGGAGTGGCAATGGGTTGCATGAAAGGTTGGTCTCTATTTTTAGCCCTGTCATTTGCCCAGTTAATGGTTCCAGGGAAGTCATTTCCCTTCTTTATGCTTCAGCAACCCCATCTGTAAGACGGTAATGATGAGTCTGTACCATAGGGTTTTGAGATCTCTGCTTGTAACAAATATAATAAAACTCAGAATTATCATGTCTGCCTAAAGCAGGGGTGGAGAGGAAGCCCCACGGGCCTTTGCAAAGCATGTTTATTGCAAGTCTTCCTCTGCCATGGCACCAGACCTGGATGCCCCTGCAGACGTTGGCAGTCGCTGCTCCATGCTCAGCACAGGGTCAGATCTCTGGGGTCTGCTCTTGTCCCTGGATCTCCAACAGTGGTGGAGCCAGCAAGCTGTGCAGGCCATTCCTGAGAGGATGACAGAGGGTGCTTTAGTTCCCTCTGTGGTTCAGGTCTAGCTTTAGCATGGTTCAGTTTCCTTCCCAACCAGAGAGATTGGGTCACTGATTTCAGCTTGTTTCCCTCAACCAGGTTTTATTTTCCCAATCTCAACCACGGCTCAGCGTGGGGCAAATCATAAGCTACTCACCCCACTGTCCAACCTTACTTGGGTCAACCAGCACATCTTCTCTCTGCTTCTGACTCTCCCCCTCCTCAGAGGTCTCATTCTGCCATGGGCACCTGCTCTTTGTGCAAGCCAACAGGGTTGGACTGAGGTCTCCCTGAGCACAGGGCAGCCCTGGGGGTACCTGCTGTTTGAAGCCAGGGGGAGTGCCAGGAAGCAGAGCCAGAACACCAGGCTGAATGTGCTCTGTGCCTTGTGGCAGCTGGGAGATGTTCATCAGGAGACCACCTGGCTACCCAACCATCAGCCCTGACCTTCAGCCAACTGGCAAACCAGAACCCTTGCTCTCAAAACCAAGTTAAAACCCAGGTAGTCTTCCCAGCCTGTCTGAACATGGCTGAAGAGAGATCCTCCCATTTCTTACCCTGCCTTTTGTTTGAATCAGAACCATTGTGGAATTTGGAGTTCAAATACAAGATTTCTTAAAAAAATCTCTAAAAGGGACATTATAATACGAAGTTTTGATGAAATTTCCTGTCCTTCCTACTTTATATAACTGGCCAATACCAGCAAAAGTCTTTTAAAAATAATTTAATACTGTGCCCCTTAGCTACATTCTTGACATGCAAACATTAAATCAGTGTCATTCTAAGCTGTTTTTTAATCTCAGGTCTGGCAGGCTCAGGACAGTTCTTTTGTCTTTTGAAATAATTCTCCCCTCATCAAGACACACTCATCCCTCAACTTACCCAGATGGTCTCCTCCTCCAAGCTAGAATAATGTATTTAAATTTATCCAATGGTTTCCATGACTCAGATTTCCCATAACTGGATGGTTTCTAACCATCCTCTGCTCCACCTGCTCAGACATCCCAGCAACCCTCTCACTGGCTCACAACCCTCAGAGCTGTGCTTCATCAGTGGAGTGGGATTACCTTCAGGGAGAGGGTTTTAGCAGGTTCAGTCACTCATGCAGCACTTCTAGGGAAGCTTCACCTTCACACAACCCATGGTCTACAGCTTGGTCCGCGGCAGTTCTGGACAGAAACCATGGCTTTTGGAATCTGCTTCAAAGTTTTGTGTCTTCTAGGGAGGAGAGGGATGTCCTGAAAGCAGTCATGTTGATCTCCTGATCAAACAGATGGAAAACCACAATTTACTCCACCCCAAATCTCTATCCCCTGAATATTTCTCATCAAACTACTCCAATCCAACAGAAAACTCACTCAGCAAGCACAAGCACAGCAACCTCACTGTGTCCACAAACAGGTCATTTTCTGCTTTGGACTACAGAGAGAAACACAAATCCTTGTCTATAAATGTCTCATCATCTGCCTGATTGCATCAAAACAACAGGCAGTGATTTTAAATGCCATATAAGGGATCAAGGCATCCTTCTTTACTGCTGTTCATTGAGCTCTGGGTTCCTTCAACACCCAGGACCTTCTGAAAATGTCACCAGTGCCTCCCAACTCACAGGACTCCTACTGGAGCAAAGGTGGATTTGGAGAAAAGCATCCCAAGTCGTACTGAGATTCCATAAATCCTTTGAAATTGTGGACAGAAATATGTGGTGGCTCATCATGGCCTGGAGCAGCTGAAAGCCAGATGGAGGGAAAAAGGATGAGGGAGACTGAAATGAGATGAACAAGAGGGGAAGGGGTGGAAGGAGCAAAGGCAAGAGGCTGGATACTTGCTTGGACAAGCTGTTAGGTTGGTTTTAAATTTAACCTGGAGTTTGAGAAGGCAGAAGTGACCTAAACTACTGGATGTTGCTTTGCCACCATCTTCCACAGGCTATTGCCAGCTGCCACAGGGCTCCCAAGCCGTTTGAGATCCTTCCTCTGCCCCAGCCCAGAACCCCCAGGGCACCAAACACACAAACCCCAGTTCCAGAGAAGGACAAACAATGGCTACTTGCTTCAGTAGCCCAACAGCTCTGATCACATGCACAGTTTACCCCAGCCAAGGTGGGCTGTGTCAGCCACGCTCCTAAAGGTGAACAAGCCATGAAATGTGGAGGAGCAGAAACCCAAATGAAGGAGAGATGCTGCATGTCAGAAAACTAAGCCCATTGTCATAGAAGACAAAACAGGAAGGGAAGATTAGCAAGGCCAAACAGCCAAGCAACTAATTACAGAGTAAATTAACTCTCCAGCCATGTACATAATCAGACAAGAAACATTATAAGCATAAGCCAGCAGTTTCAGCAGAAAAATGTTGACAACATTCTCATGTATCATCCCCTTGGCTCGAGCAACAAAGTTCTGCTTGAATTTGTCAAACTGGAGCTGTTTGGGAGCACCATCAGCACCAGAGCCCTCACATCAGGGCTCTCTGCTCATAGAACCCTGATGTCCTTTGCCACAAAAGCCACAAAACTTCCCAAGGTTTCAGTGCTCCCCTGGTAAACCCTTCCCACTGTTTGAGACATCCAGGGTCAGTTTTGTAGTTTTGAATGTTCAGAAAACTGAGACTATCCACTAGAAATAAAGAGTGCTGTAAATAGATTAATAATTGTCCCCAGCAATTTTTAAGTTTCATTTTTAAGCAATAAAATCAGTGGACACTTCAGTGTGCTTCAACCCCCCAATGACAAAACAAAACCCTGTGAAACACATCTGGGATGTTGTTAAAAAATATTTTCAAATCTAGTCTTGACCAAGAAGCATTGGTACCACAGAGAAAAACAGAGAGCAAGCAGCGAATTCCACACAGGATGGACACAGGAAGAACAGGGAGAAACACGGCAGGGTCACACAAGCAGTGGGCAAAGCAAAACGTCAGCCAAAAATCCAGGTGTTGTCACATGTATGTGTAACTGCATGAGCTAATTTCAAGTTATGAACAGAAGACTGAGGCATTTACAATTATCTAGAGACAGCTCTGACTCTCAATATCACTTGTATAGGGTTCTAGAAGTTACTTATGTGTTGCACTGGGCTGTTACCAATTTTGGAGAGTAAAATTGGAAGACAGGGCCAATTTTTCCCTCTGAAATCCCATGTTGAGATCCTGCAGAGAGCTGAGTAATGGAACCTGGCAGGTTCCTGTACTGTCCTGGTGTGCTTTCCTCTGCACAGGCAGATAAACGTGGAATTAACTGGTAGAAATGGAAGAAACTGGTCAGAAGTTTGTCTGAGAGTGCCTGAGAGCCTGGCTGGGTGCAGGGAGCTGATGCTGACTTTGGGTCACTATCACTCCCTGCAGGGGCTGAAGTTCCTGTCCTGAAGCAGGTAGGACAAGCCCACCTGATGGATAAAGGACAAGAAGCAGTTGGCCCCAGCATCCAAACCATAGCAAGGGTGAAGGGAGGATGTGACCAGGAAAGTCCCTGAGGATACCATGAAACAATTCCTGCAGCCCAGTAATGCACTCCAGGGGAATGGGTTGTTTTTCCCCAGCAGCAGCAGCAGTGATAAAGGAAACCAAACCAAAACCAAATAAATTGGGAGTTATTTGCTCAAAGCAAATGTTCTCTTCCCTGTTGCTTCAACAGCCTAAGAAGAAGCTGTGCAGCATTGCCAAAATGCCTGAGGAGCATTTAAGGCTTCCAAAATCAATGTGTCATTTCCCATAACAGCCCATCAGTGGGGCAAGACCTGAACACAACCCTTCATGGCCATAATATACATTTCTGTGAATTTTACTGCCTCCAACACAGCTCCCCAGGCTGCTGGCACAGGCTTCAGCCTGCTCCCTGGAGACTGGGACCACCTCAACAATGGCAGTCCCTGGGCTGTTGGAAATGGAACAAATCCTCACACCTCACCATCAGAGCTCCCCTCACCAGGGCCAGGCTGCCCTGAGGTCCTGCCTCCCACCCACCAAAGGGCTGGGGGTGACCTGGCTGAGGGTACTGCACCAGCTGGAGCTGCTGCAGGGACACCAGGGGACCTGCAGGAATGGAACTTCCTTCCAGGCATCTCGTTTGAAGACGTAAGGAATATTTTGGGACTAAACACATACCTCATTAATGATCTCTCTCTCTCTCCACCTGTCATGGCAATACCGTGCCCCTCCATCCTCTGACCTTAGAAAGACAATAATTGGTGAGACTGCCAAATGCTCATCCATCCTCCAGGATGTCCAGAGGGGCAGCTTTGCTCCTTCCACCAGCACCTCTTGAACCTGTGTTCATTAAAAACCCGGGCTCTGCAGCTGAGAGGACAGTGAGAGATGGATGATGCTGGAATGCAGCCACTTCCAAGGAGAGAGGCAGGATCAGCCTGCCATGGACACAGACAGGCTAATGAAACCTGCAGGACTGGCCTTGTTTGCTAAACTTCTCCTGGAGAAGTCACACAATTCCAGTGTTCGATCTCTAGCCTCTGGGACAAAGCTGTCATCTGCACTATGATTGTCTTCCTAAGGTCAGCGGATGGAGAGGCGTGGTGGGGAGACCATAACATGGTTCCCATTTAATTCCAAAATATTCTTTGGATCTTAAAATATGACATTGGGATGGAGGTTCCCACTGCCCTGAGAGCACACCCTGCAGGCTTCAGGGTTGCGCATCTTCACAAGAGGCTGAGTTGGTTCAGACTCGAACAGCAGAGTGATGGATGTGACCAGAGCACACAGTTCTGCATTAAATTGTGATGAGTTAATGAGTTGCTGGGGCCTTGCCTGCAGATCAGCCTGGAAGTGCTGTTTGGCCAGGCAAGGATATGCTTTCAAAGTTCTTGCATTTCAATTTCTTTTTTTATTTTCTTTTTGCATCTGGGATTTGTGATTGATCAGAGCTTTATTCTCATAAACAGTTTTTGCAGCTTTAAAATGCTTTCATATCTATCCTCCCTTATTTCTACTCAAACCATGAAGACTCAGCATACTCATTAACTAAAATTTTGGTAAACATCAAAATTCATGAAGCTGTGGGGGAAAAAGAAAAAACCACAAGCAAGTCAATTTAAAATAAGGTAAAAACAATAGCAAACCAGAAGCTGAAAGGGTGGTAGGGGCTAATCTGATTCCATCCAGACTTCCCCCAAACAGCAGCCCACAGAAGTCAAACACAGAGCACCATTTCACATTCTCTGCCATAACCCCTGGAGTTCAAAATCCTCGTCTGTGCAGCCACGTCCCCTCACAGTGGTGCCTGCAGATGACACAAACACTTGCCTGAGATCTGAGCTCCCCCTAAAGCAGCCCAGCCTGTGCCTGCCCTGTGACAATTGTCCCTGGAGCAGGTTCAAGCACGATTTGCTCCTGCTGGTATGTCTCTGTCATCAGCTGTGTCAGCCCCATCGCCCTCAGCTCGGCTGGGGAGCGAAGAGACAGAAGGTCACCTTCTGCATGCCGTGTGTTCTCCAGGAGGCAGGAGAGAGCAGGAGGAAAAGCAAAGTACCGTCTACCTGACAGGAATTGAATGTTTTGGTTTTGTTGTGGGGTTTTTGGGGTTTTTTTCCTCCTTTTCTTTTGCATTTCATTCCCCGTGCTGGCAGTGCAGCTCAGGGCCTCTGGTGGATGTGCTTGGGGTAGAGGAAAATCAACCAGATCCATGGGAATGCCGGGAGAGCCAGTGCTGCCAATTGTAGCTCCAAAAGTTGTGAGGCCTTCACTTAGAAGAAAGGATCTCCCAGCAGCCTGTGGATGTGCCCTGACTGCCCCAGGCTGTGCTGGGCACTGAAACTAGGTCTGGTTCATGCAATGGTTTGGGTTGGAAAGGACCTTAAAGATCATCTTTTTCTAACCTCCCTGCCATGGGCAGGGACACCTTCCACCAGCCCAGGTTGCTCCAAGCCCCATCCAACCTGGCCTTGGACACTTCCAGGGATGGGGCAGGCACAGCTTCTCTGGGAAACCTGTGCCAGGGCCTGCCCACTCTCTGAGTAAAGAATTTCTTCCCAGTATCCAATCAAAACCTCCTTTCTTTCATTTGGAAGCCATTCCCCCTTGTCCTGTCACTCCATGCCCTTGTCGAAAATCCCCCTCCATCTCTCTTGGAGCTCCTTCAAGTACCAAAAGGCTACAATAAGGTCACCCCAGAGTCTTCTCCAGGCTGAATGATCCAAATTCTCTCAACCTTTCCCCACAGGAGAGCTGGTCACTGTGGCCCTGGTATGCCCCACCACAGGCTGGCATGGCTTCCACGTAATGTGCCAGTGGGACATGGGTCCACTGGGAAGAGGAAAGACCTCACAGCCCAAGTCTTAACCTGCATTAGACACTTAGCTCAGGTAGGGGCACCTTCAGCGCCTCAGCAATTAAGAACCTCCAAGCAATTCAGAGCACATCAACTGCTGACTAAAGCACATCATGCTGGTCCCATCAGGCAATGGGATGTCTGGATGTTGCTGCATCCAGGATGATGGTGACCCTGCTGGTTGCTAGAGAGCACCAGTTTGACTCACAGGTCCCTGCCAGGCTGACACAAAAGAGGGCAGACACGATTTGGAAACAGCTGCAAAACTCCAAATCCCAAGGAGCACCACATCTCCTGATCTGGGGAAAGGGATTGCCCTGCTCCAAGAAAGTCATGGTCCAAGGCATATCCTGGAATGTGAAACTCGTGTGACTTAGGTCCCCTTGCTAGGGAGAAGTTTGGACTGGCAAGCACAGCAGAGGGAAAGTGGGGGGTGGGGTGGGGTGGTGTGTGCATTGCCCACACCTCTGTCCTGTCACACACAGAGCAGGATGGGCGTGGGAGGGAGGTGGAAAAGTGGCTGGAGCAGGGAGAGAAGCCAGAGCATCCATCTGCGTTGAAAACGGATCTTACCCTTATTGCAGATAGAGCCACAAGGATATTTTTTATCCCTGAGGTTTATTTTCTTAATGTTTCTGTGTCTGACACCAGTCAAAAGGGATTCTGGGGGGAAAAAAATATAAATTATACTTTTAGTGATTTATAAATGGAGCTGTATGATCTCAGTGATTCAGTGAGACCAGGAGAACATGGGATGGCAAGGAATAGAAAAGAGCTTGGAGATTTATTTCCCATTAGAGTGCAGCAGATGGGGAGGAAGGGGGCAGAGACAAAGCCAAATGATTTGATGGGGAACCAGAGCCAAAATGTGGGAAAGGCAAAAATCAAATTGAGACAGGCTGAAAGTTTTTCAGTGAAAGGTTTTGCTCCCACCAAGAAAAGTGGTATTTTCCACAAACAGGCATGTTCAGTGACACCTCCAGTTTTAATGAAATTATTATTTTTCAGTTGGCATTGAGTAAACAATCAAAAAAAGACTCAAACCACCAGAAAAAGAAGTTAAGTTGCAGTAGATTTATTTCCTTTGAAAACACAGGTGAAAGCAAAGGCTTATGTACAATTCTGAAAGCAAAGGCTTATGTGTCATTCTCCCACCAAGAAAACTTAATTTTCCAATTATTTTTAAGGCTGAAATGAAAAAGAAGAGGTAAGGGAAAACATTCCCAAGGAAGGCAGGTTAGATGCTATGGACAGTGAAGCTGCAGAACGTTTTAGCAGCCTGTCACTCTCCCAGAGCTGCCATGGGAAGGATAACCACACCCTGGAGGACAGCCTGCTGCTTACAGCAGGGACAGACTTATACACCCCAATAAAATGGATTTTTTTTCCCCCTTGACTATCTCTCTTCATCTAATAAAAGGATTTATCTCTCTCTCTACAAACCTTGTCTTAATGTAACACTTAACCTTCACTAGCAACACACACCCAGAGTAACCAAGGCTATTTCAGAGAAGGAGAGAGGACTGGCACATACAGAGCCAGAGCTCCAGGATGCCACGAATGCATCTCGGCTGAGTCAGAAAGAGGGACCCATTGCTCCATCCCTTTCCTCTCTGATGTTGATTTTGCTGTGCTTCTGATGATGTCCCAAGCATCTCAGCCCTCCTCACTGCATCTCTCATCTCCCACTGCACCCAATGCTTCTTTTGCCCTGTTAGATGCTTTGATAGTCACTAAAATAGGAAAATAGAGACAAGCACCCACACAAGACAAAATTAGCAACACACATCGGAGAAGAGATGTATTTTTTTTTTTACATGCTGGCTGTTCCAGCACAGGCAACAATTGGTGCAAACAGAACATTTTGCAGCGTGCAGAGCCCCAGCGCAGAGCTCAGCAGCAGCAGCAGCTCCGAGGAAGCTGCTTTGTAACAACCAGCAGAAGGTAATGGAGCAATGAAGACACTAAACTACTTTACTGTGCAGCCAAAGGAAATGTCTTTTGGTCCTTCATGCATGAGTCTTTCTAAGTGTAAACTTCTCCCAGTAAGAGAAAGGAAATCATCCTTAGACTTTAGCGAGAGTGATTCAGACAGCCCCAGGCGACAAAGATCTGAGCCAATAAAGAGCAACAGTTTTTGACTGCCTTTGTAAAAGTATTTGCTGATTTTCTGCTCACGTGCAAGGTAGCTTTAAGCTACAAAAGACACAGAGGTCAATGGCAGGCCACTGGGAAGATGATATTTTCTTGATTTTTCCAACATGCTTCCTCCCCTTTGCCAGAGGTGAAGGGCAAAGGGGGAGATGGACTGGCAGTGGAAGCCTCACCCCCACTCCCTAAGCAGAGGTCAGCCCTGGCTCTGAGCTTGGCACTGGCACTGGCACCTCTGTTACTCTGAGAAGGAAACATGGCACTGCTGTTGTAGAGGCTGCTTCACTGCAGTTTCCAAAAGCAGATGTGCACAGGAACAAAAGCCAAACATCTGTCAGCTCCACGTGACTAACTCAGGAACCCAGCACATACAGTGGAAATCAGGGAAAGAAAGAGCAGGGGAACAAATACCTCGAGAGTTTCCATTGTTTGAGTATCTCAGCACTTCTCATCTCAGAAATAAAGCCCTCTGATGGACAGAGTACCTTGGAGGAGTCCCCAGCTGCTCTGGGTCTGACAGCAGCAAGTATTTCCTGTTCAAAAGGAAAAAAAGAGCATGGAGAAGACAGTGAAAACAGGTTAAAAAAAGACAAGAGAAAACAGAAGAGTAACAAGAATCATAGGGTGAAATTCTGGTCTTCCTAAATCACTGGCAAAACACTCCCACTGGTTTCCATAGCTTATATAAGTTCTTCTTTCACATCCTGACAAGTACAGAAAAACTTATGAAGGATTTCGCTCACACTGTCCATCATCCCTTCTGCAGTGCCATCACCATGCTAAGAGATCAGGTATGGTCCCCCACCCCACCAGCAGCACTGCTACAGCCTTTTGACCTTCTCCCCTGGCTATAAGGTAAGGAATAGGGCCCTTTCTTCTCCTGCTTAGGCAAAGTTTCTGGCATTCATTTCAAAATGAGGAGAGGGACATAAAAAGTGCCTCAGCAACATGATGGTTTTTAATAAATGCTACCTAAAAAGTGGATGAGATGGCACGGAGAGAACGATCTCTCCCTACCCTATTGTCCAGGATAGAGTAGCCAGGCCCAGTTTGTCACTGGGTGGGCGTGTGCTCTAAACCCTCTGTGCCATTTCTCATCAACTGCTCCCCATGGCCCATTGGCAGCAGCTGCCCAGGGCACACCCCACCCCTCAAGGCACAGGGGGGTGTTTGGGAACTCCTGTGGGATAAGGAAGTGTTCCTGTCTGCACACCAATGACTGAGGTGTGACAATTCCCCTCTGGGAGCCACCAGCACCTTCACACCCGCCTGTATGAAGGGGTCATGTCTGCTCAGGGGCCATCAGGGATGCCAAAAATATGCCAGGATTGACCTCACAGAGTAAATCACCCCTTGGGAAACTCCCCACCCTGGGGGAGGGACTGGGTGTTCCCATCTGAGCCCAAGCATAGATAAGCTTGGGGTTTGGGGACTGGGGGCACCACTGGTGGGATCCAGAGGAGGAGCAGAGGCTCAGAAGGACTGGCATTTCCACGCTGGACCAGACTGACCATCATCCTCCCCAGCAGGTTCCTTCTCTCTCTTTACTCTGCACTCGGGCCCACGTGGTGCTCAGCACAGGGGTTGGTGAGCTCCATCCTGCTCGTGTCCCACTGGGCTGGGCTGCACAGTTGGTTTTGGGGGTCAAACAGATTTTCCTTCTGTCTCAGTGTATTTATTGTGATCTTTTTATTGAATTGTTACTCAGACTTGCAATCCCATTCCGAGTTGGATTCATTTCTCCTGCCTAACTCTAAACCAGCACACCTGTACCCGAGGCTGTGCTGTGCTCCCCTCTGGCACAGCCCGCACAGGCTGTTGCAGTGCCCAGGGACCAAACCTCATCCCCACCATCGCCCAGCAGTGCCAGGGTGATGTGAGATCACCTGACCTCCCCCTCAGCCAAGGGACATGGGCTCTCCAGAGCTCCCTCCCAGCTCTCTAAATCAGCCATCCCAGGCACAGCTTGGCCAGAAGGTGCCTCATCCCTTGCCAGACTCACAGCCCTGCCCTCCTCTTCCGAAGCCATTTATTTGGAAAGGGCAAAGCCAGGTCCCAGCAAAGCCATGACTAATGCCTAGCTAATTCCCAGGGGAGAGGCAAAGCAGCTCCCAAGGAAACAGAGCCTTATGCTTTCCTGACCCAGGCTGTGACAGCTGAAGAGAGAGCTTGCTCCTACCAGCAAAAATAAATGCTTTCCTCATCAGAGATTAGAGAGGGCAGCTCTCCCTCCGTGTTACATCTGCAGGGCCAGCAGGGCCAGGGCAGTAGCAGGGCTCTCAGTGCACCAAGGACCTGCTGCAGTGCTCCAAGGGATTAACCTGGGGCTGTCTGGAGGCAAAAAATAGTGTGACTCTTGTGCTAACCCTCTGGGGTGTTAAATGCTGAAGTAATTGGTCAGTTTGCATTGTCACAATCAGGCAAAACTCCCCTTCACTTTTCCCCGTGTGGTTGTTTTCTGCTTCAGGTTTGATCACCAGAACATTCATAGTCTTTACTGATGTTCATCACGTTCAGAGGGGTGACACAGCTCCCAGATTCTACACACACCTTCAGTGGAAGCTGCTCTTCACTTGAGCCTACAAAGAAGGTTCTGAGAGCAGCAAAGAAGCAGCAAAAATGGCACGGATTAATAAATGATAAAATAGAGTGCACATGAACTATTTGCAGCACAAAACAATGTGGCTCAATGAAGTTGAGGAAATCTCTATTAAACACTACTTGAAATCACTAATTTCTCTTCCTCCTCAAATGTGCATGTATCAAGTATTTTGAGTGCTTTATACTTCCTACATTACCAGCTCATTGGCAAATCTCAACATCTTTACATACTTTTTAAGCTACATTTGTTCTTCCACTGACAATTAATACTTCATTCAATTAATATTTTTACATTTACCAAAGGACTAGAAAATCTTTTATCTTTGCAAAAAGTACATTCTTTTGATCATCTCCAGTGTTCTGCTGCAGGCAATATTTTGTAGGTGTACTTGGAAGCTGGGAAACAATTACACAGAGCTGGAACTGCCAACGCTCTTTCTCTGCTTGGAGGAAATTCCAGCTCTTGGTGTCTTGAGGAGGAGGGATGTTGCTCAGAAAGAACTGCAGATAATGCATTTTGCCCATATGAACTTAGATAAGCCCTTTCCATAGAAATATAAAACCTCTTGTTCCACCCACTCAGCCTGCCCACTGTGCAGGGGCACTAAAGGACCTGCCTGCAGCACCTGATCCTGGAGGGCAACTTCCCTCTTGGAGGAGCTGATGGATCAGGCAGCATCCACTGAAGGGCTCCTGGAGAGAAAAAAGGGAATGTGGAACAACATCCTGCTGTGTTCCCATCCAGGCTTTCCCTCCTGTAAGGGCTCATTTCAAGGAGTTCTGCACACTCGAGGGTGTGAGCTGAGAGTCTCTGTAGCACAACTTTGCAAAGCCAAACTCCAAAGGAATCCATGTCTAGCAGGAACTGGAACTCTGAGAGCACAAACTGCACACAAATGTCCCATGGCTCTCTGTACAAAAACAAAGGAAAGTTCATAGGGTAAAATAACACCAGGAAGGAAACTATTCTAACCATATAAATGACAAGCATATTTTAAAGAAAATGGGGTTTAGTTTAGCAGAAGTATTTTGACCCAGGGGTGCTTTGCTGGTGCAGAGGGAACATAGATCCAACTTTGCTTTCAGGATGCTGTGCCAACACAGCCCATTATGCAAGAGAGGACTTTCAAGTTCTGCTTTCAGAAATAGGTCAGACTGCGCTCAAACACTTCCTTGTTGAAATGCAGCTTAATGTGGATTTGAGTAGCTCTCGTGGCTCAGTGCCAGTCAGCAACCTCAGAGATGTTGCTGAGAAACGTCCTTCAACCTTCCTTTGCTTCAATCTTCCTTATTCAGGGAAGGAGGATAAAGCAACAAGGCTGAGAAGTCCCCACAAAGAGAAAAAAAATCACAGGCTTTTGCCATGGAATTACTACAAGCAGCAACTCAAGCAATCCTGCCAGGCAATGTGCCTGCTGGTTTTGCTGCTGGACCATGTCTTGCCTGAAAACAGAGGGAGTTGTTGTCTCAGTTGGGGTGAACAGGAAGACGAAGTCATGTCTTCTACAGAGATGTCACATGACAAGTTTATTTCCAGCACAGGTCAGGATTGACTGGAGGTGGCAAGATCTGTTATTGATTCTAATTTCATGGCTGAATCCGTGCAAGAACAAGGACAACAGTTGTGAAATCATTGCCATGAAAGTGTTTCATTATTTTGTTGCGTTGTTGTTCTTAAGGCTTAAAACCTGACGTATTCAATCAATTCCACTGCTCCTGTTACACTGTGGATTAGTTAATTGCAGAAGCAAAAAAGGGTGCCTGATTTATTTTGTATAGAGCTTTGGAGAACTACAAAAAGCAGAAGCACAGACAAGTCATCCAGCTCCTCACTGATGGCCTTCAGCAACGATGAATTGAGACCAACTGTAGTAAAAATGCAAATAAAAAGCAACATATGAATTCAGGCCTCTGTCTTCATTACAGAATCAATAGGAAATGCATTAATTCAGACAGCCAAAAGTTTAAAGCAAGCCAAAGGAAAAAAAAAAATAAAGGAGACAAACAGCAGTCTGTTACATCTGCAAGGAAATGGTGCCAAATTCTTAACCTCATATATGGCATTTTATACCTCCCATCACCCCAGGGGGGCCCCAGTAGCTTCTATCAACAAGCCTCCAGGGGAAAAAAAAAAAATAGGCAGTTTAATCTGGGGACAGGAGGAGTCTCCCTTGAAGTCTCTTCCATGATAAGAACGTGAAATTCTCAAGCCCCATCGAACTAAACTTGCACAAAATTGACACTGGACTTTCTGAGCAGTCCAGGAATCCTCAGCGTTTCTTCCCAGATGTTTCTCCTGCTGGCACGATGCCTGTCCTGCTGCAAGGAGGGCTCAGCTCAGTGACAGCACCTGCTCTAAGGGCTTGTCAGTCATGCTAAGGAGCCAAACTGATCAGCAGCTGCCTGACAAATCCTCCAAGGTGAGATTCAGAAACCCCATCTATCCTAGATAAAATGTAGGAACTTGATAAATCAACAGTGGTACCAGCTGCTTTTGAGGAATCCATTACACAGCCATCAGCTCATGACAGCTCTTGGCTTCTGAAGACTTCACCAGTGACCCAGAGAGAGAGCCACATGCAGCTACCAACCCTCAGAGCCCCTCGATGCTGAAGCATCTCTGACAGAGCAGTGAGCCTGATAAACCAAATTTAGTGCTGAGAAAAACCAAAGTGCTGAGAATGTGGAACATCATTCTGCTGTGAACATCACTGTTCCTATCCAGGCCATCCAGGCATCCATTGTTCCATCCATGCTGAGACAATGGAGCTCAAACATGTGCACAGCTCTCCCTCACTGCCTGGGTAGGGGTAGGGGTGTGGATCACATTTCCACACTGCTTTTTGTCAATTAATACCTCCAGATAAAACACACCAGGGAGTGACTTCGAGCAGCACAGATTTTGTGTGCTCTGCTGCCCTGATAGACATCACAGCACTTTACTGCTGTTTTACATGTCCAAATATTTGCCTGGATAAATAGATTCAGAATAGTTTGAATAAGCTGCACTTTGTCTTAGGAAGGTGGATGAGTCACATCGAAATGAAATCTTCTGGAAAAGGTCCATGGCACAACTGCAGGCAGGGAAATGAAAGAAGATATTGCCACTACACAATGAATCAGGGCCAGACTACCTGAAATATGAGTAGCCCTTAGATTTCAAGACAATTTGCCAAAGGAGGCATTTCCCCAAGTCCAATATTTATGAAAAACTGTTTCATAAAACAATCAATTGGATATACACCTTTTCAAAACATAAAATGTTTATTTTTTTTATTTTGCCTTTTTTTTTTTTTCTGTTTAAAGTGAAGTCCACAGACAAACTCAGCAGGAGCAGAACTCCCCAAGGTGGTTATACACATAGCTGGACTCATGTTAGGACCAGGCACTGTCCTAAATCAACCTGTGAGCCCCAAAGGGACCTAACCAGTGGGAAGGACTAGTCAGCCTGTAGTTAGGACTAGTCCTGGGCTCTCCAAAACCCCAGAGAGTCATGGGGGAAACTGTCTGCTTGGCTGGACTGCCATGGTGCTACAGGTCCTGTGTCCAAGCAGCAAAGTGGCCTTAGATCTGGACCCAGAATGTCTCATTTAAGACAAAGAAACTGAGAGGTTTGAGGGGAAAACTGCATGACACCCTGGGAACACTGCTGAAAACATGACACAAATATTTGAAAACAATGTTTTGCACTCTTCTCGTATTCCGCCTGTACCCCAAGGAAGCAAAGCACTGCAATAACACACACACACACACACACACACACACACACACACGGTAAGAAAAGGCAAGAAAAGGCTTCCATTATCATTTTGTGACTCTCAGGATATAGTGAGAAACCTCACATGCTTCAGAGAGCCAAGAGGAGATTTAGCAGGTTATGCAGATCAATTGCAAGCAGAGAATTAAGGAAGCAAAAAGTGATATTCCCACCATTAAATACAGGTTGGAGTCTTCATAAGGCACAAAATGAGGGAAATGAGAACCTTTGAAATTGAAGTTATTATGCACTGCATCAACTGCCAGAAATGAAATGTTAATATCATTTTTTTGCTTCTATTCCCCACCACTTCAGCCACATCCCCCTCCCCTCAGTCTCCTCTGCACGTGCAACTCCTCCTGCCTCACAGACTGGGTACCACTCTCCCTTTAGACAGCAGACCATCACCCATCCAAATGCAACATCCTACCCCAAAATGCCCCAAGCCCAACAACTTCACCATGGATCCAGCAACATCTCTACCTCAAATTCCCCCCCAGCATTAAGACCCCCAGGACGTCCCCATACCTCTGCCACAGGTTGGGCCATGAACCAAGATCCTAGCCATGGAATTTCTTTCCTGCCAGCAGTAAATCTGCTGTCAAGAGGATCTACTTAACATTTGTGCTTTCTCAGCCTTGTGTTTCACTTCTGTGCACAGAATATAGCAAAAAACATCTTTTAAGACTGTGGCACTTCCCCTTCTTCCTGATTTCTTCCATTTAAAAGTAAGAAACAGTCCAAGCTTGGCCAACTGAAAACTTGCAGCACAGCAACTTCCATTGCCTTCCTTCCTCCAGGAGCACAAAGGACTAAACCCAAACCTTTTTCCTCCTGTCCTTCAGCTTCTGGCTCAGATGCATTCCATCTGTATTTATGCAGAAGACAATTTCAGCCTTGGGCTGGTTCCTCCTGTGTGGGGACTCCAATCCCCCATCATTCCTGCTGCTCTGTCCCACCTGCAGGTTATCCACCTCCAAGGGCAAGAGGATTTTGTGAGCAATAGGGGATTCTGCAGCAACACTGGTCCTGCTTGGCAGCCCCTGTGTCATTCCCAGAAAACCAAGGAATGCTGCTCACTGTACAACAGAGCCTGTTCAGGTACAACAGCCTGTTACAGAATACAGCTGGAATTGCAACTGGATGGGGAAAGGAGGTAGAAACCAGTCCTGTGGGGCTCTTAACACCCAGAAGCTGCTCAGAACTAGAAATAAATACTATAAGGGTGTCCTGCAGCCCCCACACAAGTGCACTGTGCCATCCTCAGCCACAGATAATGATCCCAAATCCCCTCTGCAGCCATAGGGAATTGTGCTCATCTTACCTAAGTGAATGGCTGATGTTCCCCAGGCCCCACGGATACTGCCCCCAAAACCAGACCATGGCAAAGGTTCAATCCCATCTGTAGCAAAAAGGATGGAAATGGTGCTATATGAAGCATAGAACCTATGGAGAGAGAATNAAAAAAAAAAAACCACAAAAAGAGGGGAACAGAAGAGAAGGTGAAAATCAGAAAGCCACAAGATCACAGGCAATTATGGGTGACTTTCTTGGCAATCAGAACTTGCAAATCAAGTCCACCTCCTGCCCCGCTGGCTGATTGCCAGGAACAAGTTAATTACCCAGCACTAACAAATGCATGTCTAGCCCAGACTTCACTGGTTGGCTCCACCTCCCCTTGGCAGCTTCCCCTGCCTGACCTCTTGTAATTGCCCTTGGGCCAAACTCAGCCTGGAGGAAAGTCTTTTTTCCCTTAGCTTGCACCAGGAATTCATTGAGCCCTGAAAGTATGCCCTGGCATTTCCCCCATAACTTAAAGGAAATACTAAAATATTTCTTTTTGTTTGGTTTTTCTTTAACCTTCCCTATCACTGACCTTTTCCATCTTATTCCAACCACTTTGATGCCATGGGCTTGCAGCCAGCTCCTTTTCTTTCAGCTGATATTTGCAAGCATCTGTTTTATTTTACATGTTGCCCATTCAACTTCTTCCAGTTCATGTGTCTTATTTTAAAACTACAATCCACGAAATAGCCTAATTCTCCAAATGGTGCTGAACTGAGTGGAATAATTACCTTACTTGTTTTAGGCCTCTGTTGGAGTCCAGAATTACACTCTTGGAAAATTATGATTGTTTTATCCTCTTCTTTTTTTTTTTTAGTTTCACAAGATGTGTGAAAGACAGGTTTTTATAAAGGACATAAACCCAGCCAAAACTATAATTACCACAGACAGAAAAGAATTCAGAGAAAAGATGATTCTATGATTAAGGCACTGGAGTAGAAACTCAGAAATTCAGATTCTTTTTGTGGTCCTGCCAAAACCTCTCTCCCTCTAACCTTTGCTGAGTCAATCCCTCTGTGCCTCAAATAAAACACTCTGGCACTTGCCTGTTTCACAATGGCTGCTGCATAAACACATTCATTCCCATTTGTGAGATGTTCAAACACACCAGTAATCAGAGAACCACAAACAACTGGGAAACTTAAAATCATCTGTATTTATTCATCTCTTGTCAGAAAGTGTGTGCATCTTTAATCACAAGCACATGGGATAGAGCAGTATTGCTGGGGAGGAAGAAGCATTGCACTAAAATAAAATTATTTTTATTTTATTCAAAAAGTAATTTGCAAATGAAGGCAGCAATTGTGTAAATGAAGCCTGGCATCTCCCCATTCCAGCTCCTCCCAAAACAGGCACAGGCTTGGGCCTCTTACTAAAAGAACCCTCTTCAAAGCAACAATTCCTATTCCACTGGAGATGTGGGAAGTCCAGAACAATTACAGCAGCTCCCAGACTTCCCTCAGGGCATCAAGGAAAAGTACACAAAAGCAACACTACTGAAGGCACACAGAGAGTTTTAAAACCAGCCTTGCAAACAGGATGCCAGAGGAGTCAGGGGCACTGGTCACACCCATTGCCAGGACATGATGAGGACACTGAACATTCCCAGTGAATTCCACTTCCAAAGTGTGAGACTGAGCAAGGGCTGAATGGAGAGAGCAGCAAAGTCAAGGGGGGGTGTGCTGGTTTAGGGTTAAACCTGCAGGGGAAATGAATCCAACTCAGGATGGGATTGCAAGTCAGAATAACAATTTAATAAAAAAAAATCACAATAAATACACTGAGACAGAAGGAAAATCTGTATGACCCCCAAAACCAGCTGTGCAGCCCAGCCCAGTGGGGCACGAGCAGGATGGAGCTCACCAACCCCTGTGCTGAGCACCACGTGGGCCC
>VXAU01000455.1:0-17365 GCA_013399695.1 Formicarius rufipectus | reverse complement strand
AAAAAAAAAAAAAAAAAAAAAAAAAAAAAAACAAAAAAAAAAAAAAAACAAAAAAAAAAAAAACAAACAAAACAAAACAAAAAAAAACAAAAAAAAAAAAAAAAAACACAAAAAAACCCCAAAATGATATCATACTTCGGGGAGCAGCCTGAGTGTGTTTGTGTCCATCTGTGTCCTGCACGGCAAACAAAATGTAGAGGGCATGGATCAGGGTGGCCCCCAACGTCTGTCCCCTGGGCCAGGAGATGAGTTAAGTGCTGCCCCAGAGCTGTGTAACTTCATGAGGATCCAGCTTTGCCCTGAAGCAAGAGCAAGGCCTAAAAGAGTTCACTGAATTAGTAAAGGTCCCTTGCCCTGTTAGAAAATTGTTGGATTCTTGTTCTGCCTGATGGACAACTTGCCCTGTTCTATTTACTGGGCCAAAACCTTAGAAGAATTTAGCTAGAATATAGCTAGGAGTGCTGTAGGATAAACCCAGTGGCCACAAATCAGGGTAACATAGACATTAGAATAAGGTAGGAAGGCCTTGAGCCAAGGAGTTTTGCAAGCTTGACTAGCCAGGACACCTCACAAAGAAAGGTGGAGAGGTCATGGTGAGAAAGAGAAGAAAACTCCCCCAGAAGAGGCTGAAGGGCAGACAGACCACCCAAAACTGTGCCAAGAGAAGATCCTGGAAGGCTCCACCCCAAGCTCTGCCCAAACTCCACCTCTATGAATACAATAATTAGATATCACAACTCCTTGAATATGCATGTTAAGATGTTGTAATCTTGAATGTCACCTGGATAAATCACCTGGTTTCTCACTGAAACTTTGAAGTGAGTTTGTGCCATGGAACTGCATCACTCCCCAACGTTGGCAACAAACACCTTTGCTGCTTAAAGACCAAATTGTCTCTGGGCAGTTCATTTATGTCGTGCTTTTTGCCATCAGCCCTCACCAATAAATCTGGTTTTGCCCCTTCCTGGCACTGTGGGCACCACGGGGGACGTGGCATGACTGGGAGCTGCCAGCCCTTCCCAGTGTGCCTGTGCTCCCCACACTCGGACCCACCCACAGCCCCAGAGCTGCAGCCCCTTACTCTTCACCATCAAAGGACCCCTTCTCTCCCACCACAGAAAATGAAAAATGTTGGGTTGGGCACCTTCCTTCTCTCTGCCACCTGAATTGTTCTGGAGTTGAAGCAACACTCCCCTGCCAAGACTGACCATCTCATGTATTATTCACAGGAAGGTTTTGAAATGTTGCCCAGCTGCTCACCTGCCATGAATAATTTTGTCTGACAGGCAGGTTAAATACTTTAGCTTCCTAATCCTCCTCCTCCTCTCAAGGAAGGAAGGCATTTGTGGACTACACTGAGAGGCATCACAGCAAGGATGTTTAACAGAGGCTTTGGTGGAGTTGGACTCTGGGAGGCAAAGGCTGAATCAGCAAAAAAACCTCGGGCTCAAGGGATGGGAGTGGGAAAGGCACAGAGCCTGCACAGTCAAGAAATGCAAACTCCTGGTGAATCACCCTTTGAGTGCCAGTGGAAGACCTGCACTGACCCTCATGTCAATTATGGGGAGCTCACCAGAGCTCCTCAGGGTTTCCAGAAGGAAATAAGCTGGAAAGCAGTGGAGCAGCTCGTGCTCCTGAGCCCAAGGTGGATGTCTCACCAGCTGAGCTCTCTCTGTAAAAGCTTGAATGCAAACATTTTTCAGAGACAAAAGGCACCGTGCTGAAATTGCTCACTGTGAATAAACAAGACAGTTGCATAGCTCATCATAACCCTAATGATCCTCTCTGAATCATGCAGGCCCTTCACCCAGATCTATTGGCCACATTAACAGACTGCTGAGTGCAGGAAATATGGAGAGGATCATTTTTAAAGGGTGCTGCATGCCATGCTCATTGGAAACCCTTTAAGATGGAGTCTAAAGCAGATGGTGAAATGGGAAAATTATTCACATTAATTCTTTAGCAGCCTAAAATAAATTTGGAGAATAATGAAATACTGAAAGCCCCATTCAGTCACGTTTTTGCTTTTGCAGCAGTCACCAAAGCCCTAACAGGGAGAACCCAGCCCTGCTGCATTCCACACACAAAGCTGCTGCTTGTTAATTGGTTCAAAGACACAGGAACAGGAATATCCTGGCAAAAAATGTAAGGTCACCCCTTTTCATTAGCTGGTGTTCAATGGCCTGATACAAGAACAAACAAGCTGGAACAGCAAATAAACTTCACAGTGCTGAATGCTAAAGCCCTTCCAGTGTTGCTTCACGTGTGTTTTGTCCAGAACATTACCTGTTTTGAGCTCCTCAGCCACTCTCCAAGCTCTTACAACGAGATAGCATTACTAGTCCCCAATTTCCAGACAGGGAAACTGAGGCACTGCTTTCCTCCCCAGGAGAAGCAGCAAAGTCAGGACTGCAGCCCCAAGACTGAGTGACCTGGTGTGGCAAACCACCAGTGGCCTGAGTTAACACTGTTAACACAGTGGCCCTGCCACAGCAGCAGCATGACTTGTAGCCTCTGATGTTTTCCTTAACCCAGGTGATCCAGAGGATGTGAGGAACATGCCAAAGGGGAGCCCCACTCCCACAGCAGCAGGTCACACTCAATTTTACTGACCCTCTTAAGCACAAGAAGCAAATAAAGAACATCACAGAATTCAGCAGATGTTTCTGTGGGAGAGCAGCACAAAGCTCTGTGAAGCTGCTGAAAGCAAATGAGGAAGAATGCAAATGTTTCATGCTAAAAATGCTAAAGTTCACTTATGAAATCACTAGTTAGAGCCACCTAATATCAGGACATAATATTTGCTAAGTGGAAATCTCTGGCTCAGTTTTCACTCCTGACACTTTGCAGCCCGGTTCCTTTCTGGCTATTTTATTTCCTATTAGTTTTTGGCACAATGAGTAAAACCTCCTGAGGCTTTCAACCACTTGTAGCTGTAACCTGCCCCGCCCTAAGTGCCTGTCCATGGTCCTGACGCTGGTGTAATTTTCATCTCTCTGATGCACTAAGGTGTGCAGAGTGAGCTCAGCTCACACAGTGAGAGCTGCTTCATTAGTGCTTTCCCCATCAGGTTAGTGCTGGGATAAGCAGTCTGCTGTTCCAGTGAATAACCACATCACCTGCACACACTGCCCTGCCTCATTTCCCAGGGTCCAACAACTGGGAGGCAGAAGTTGCCACACTCCAGCACTGCCTGGATGGATTCCCTCTGCAGCCTCGAGCTCTGGGAGCTGCTCCCACCTGTCCGACCCCTCCCAGGGCTCACAGAGGGGTCACAGACTGTGGCTTGGGAAGGTGCTACACATGAGCTCAGCTCTGGGGCCTGCAGTTCTGCTCTTAGTCCATGGTTAGGGACAGCAAGTGTGCACTTTCTGCTGCCACGCACGGCTCCACCAGCTCAGCTCCCTGCACTGTGGTCCCAACCCCCTGTCTGTACTGGGATGTCAGGAAACACTATTCCAGCTCCAACAACACTCTCAGAAAATCCCCCTTCCCACTCTGAAATATCCCCTGGGCTGAGGCTTTCCTGCCCTGCTCCCGAAATGAGGAATCCTACCAAAGGGGAGGAGAAGGGAGAAAACTTTCTCTGTGTTCCTCTTGTCTCTTCCCAGTATCAGCTGAAAGCCCTGGGCCCTGGAAAAAGAACAGCCTGGTAAAGGTCATGATGTGAATGCAGATTATTCCTGGAAATGAATTTATCTGATGAATTATTCCAAACACATAATTCAGCTGCCTGTTCTAAGCACGTGTAGGATGTGCCTCTGCAGCTATTCCAAATACAAAGCAGGGCATTAAATAAGGACAGTCACTTGCTTGGAAGCATAATATTTTATTTGCCACAAATATGCTAATTCTTTAATTTTCAGTCTCTCTGCTAGCTCAAAATACAACCTGAGCAAGATACGTTTTCTTGTAGATGATTACTAGGTAGCATACCACAATTGATATATTCGATTTTAGACCCTGATTCAGTGTTCCCGTCGACTCTCGTGCAATTTTGATCTCATGGTAATGGATTTTGAGTTGCTTACAGACATGTCAAGACTATCATCAGCCAGTCATGTCCCCATGTTGCTCGTTAGTTGTGCCTGCCGAGCAAATTTATTGGCAGGTTTGTCAGAAAATGCAGTGAGTTTCTTTTCTAGTACCTTCCAAATAAATATCAAGAGGCAGTGAAGAACCAGCCACTCTGATGTCTCCACCAGCCTCCTGATGTATCACCTGGTTCCTGGACTCCAGTTTACTCAATTCAGACAAGAAAAGCAAAACCAGAGACTCCTCACCACTTAACACGTCTTAAATTTCGTTAACCTTGCCATTAGTGCTGTAGAAATCTTCATTTGAGAAAGGCCATTTTCTGTCACCGTGTCTCTGCTGAGCCCAAGCCCCCACCAGGAGGGACCACAGGCATCAATTTCAGTAAGCTCTGGGGAGGGCAGGAGGATTTATTCTGTTTGCTGTAGGTAGGTCTAGTTAGAGCCAATCTAATTACAGAGGAATTATGGGAATCATCTCCAAGGAGGAAGGCTCTAGGCCTTGGTCCAAGAGGAAGAAACTGCAATTCACCAAAGCAAGAAGGCTCAGAGACACTGCCTTGGGACTGCAGCATGGAATTCCTGTTCAGGGGGGAACTTGCACGTGGCTAATTTTCCTGATTAAGTGTCCTGCCCAATATGGGAAATGGGAGCAAATGTTTAAGGCTGAGCTTCAGCGATTGTAGGAACTGGGACCATAGGGCCACTGCAGCTCAGGTCCACCTCTTAAAGCAGCAGCTCTGGGGAGTTCTGCCTTTCTTGACAAAGTATCTCCAGAGGTTTCGAGTCTCCCATGATGTTTGTACCTCCTGTGGCACTTCATTGTGACAAAGGAGGGATGGCAAAGGTCACCAATACCAAACTGAAGAGCCAAATTTGCCGTCACCCCACGGTGTTTGTGACTGTTGGTAGGTTTAGTGCTCAAGTCCAACATCAGCACAGAGCATTTCAGGAGATGAAGAAAACAGACAGATTATTTTAAAACAAGTGCAACTCTGGATCTCCTGAATAGATAGAGTGCATTGCTGGTTCAGGACAAATATTCAATTTGATTCTTATCTTATCCAAACTTCAAATCTCTTTTGTCATCAGTTACTTTCCGAGGCACTGAACAAGAGAGCTCTGAACTTATATTTAAAAGACACAGGAACAACAGAGCCCTTCAGCTTCCTTCCCCAGGAACTAGCCCAGCCCAGACTCCTGACAACCTTGGGGAAGTACAAACTCAGAAGAAAATTCCAAAACTGCAGAAATAATGGTAGTATCTAAACATTACAAGTAATTTCCCAGATTTATCAGGGCAAGTCAAAATCCAGGACTGGTCACACTAGCAGGATGTAAACCTGTTGTACAAGACCAAGAGTTTAATTTAGATCTTTGTCAAAAAATAATCAGGCCTAAGGGACTTTTATCTCATCTGTTCTCTTCACCATCCCATCCTGTGACCTACAAAAGTGCTTCTCCACTTATTCCATGGATAGGAGAATTCAAAACAAGCAGCACCTTAAGCCAGGCATTTTTCTTGGCCATGTCCAGTCCATGGAGCTCATTAGAAAAGTTTGATGTGAACATGCCTTTGAAAAATACACATTTACTAAGTGAAAACTGATCAGAAGAAAGATTCACTTTCATATGTTCTCCTGATTTTGAAAAAAAAAAAAAAATAAGGTCAGAAAATTATTTTTACAGTTCAAATAAAAAATGCTCAAAGTTAGATGAAGTATATTTTTTAAAATGTAGGAAAACATTAATTCTGTTCAAGTAAACAAAATTAATCGACATGTTCCCTTTTGACTCACACCAGGGGAGTGGCCACAAGTGGACAGCAGGGCAGAGCCCCAGGATGCTCCTCCTGATCTGTGTTTGCTGTAAGAAAGGATCCCTGTGCTTCTCTCAGCTGTGAGTAAGATGCCCTTTTATCCTTAGAAAAGCAGCCTGGACTGACCAAAAGCACCCACACAAAGTGAAAAATCACCTGGGTCACATTGCCACAAGCCAAGGTTTGGCCATGAATCCATCACCTCTTCAAACCACCCCCAGTTGAAGAAGTGTCCACAGAGATCCCCAAGACTTGTGGGGATACTGTGAAAAACTTCAGCACAAGAATCACTTTCCCTGTTGGAAATATGAAAGCCTGGGTCTTTTTCTTCTGTATCTCAGTTTTCCACTCATCTCCTTTACAGACCAAAGTCAAAATGGATCCAGTGGTCTTCAAGAAGGAAAAGAGGAGGAAGGAAAGCAAAACCCCTTTCACCTTTGTTGCTCCCAAACCTACTCAACCTCATTATTCCCACTGTGAAGGCACAGTGCTTATACACACACCAAGAGTAAGCCAAGGTCCCCTGGACACTCCAGAGGACAGCTGGGTCTTTGTGGGTACAAATGCAGACCTCCAGCTTTCCACATGGACCACGAGGGCCTGTGCACAGGAAGGACAAGGCCAACAGATTTTGGATGATGTGGGACTTGGAACAAAACATCAACAGTGGAGGTGAGTCCAAAAGCACAGACAGGTTTAACTCCCAGCAGGACTTGTGATGCTACGGAGTGTTTGTGTGGGAGATAAAAGATGAAACTGCTTCCAACAGCATCTTCCTCCAGCAGAAAACCAACTGCTCAGCAATGGGCTTTGTTGATGAGTTTATTTGTGAGGGCTGGGCAGCCCAAATCCAGGGGCTTCCTCTAAAAATACCCTGAGTGGGGAATGAGCATTGGGGCCTTCAGCAGAAGCACCTTCTGCTTTGTTTTTGTTTAGGGAAAGGGAAGGAGGAAGGAAACAAATGGAATAAGGAAGGAGTGGAAGAGCAGACTGAGACAGCAGCTCGGGTGACAAGAAACAATTTATAACTTCCTTGAGAGTCTTTTCCGAGTCATCTGCTCTGCAGCTCCGACAGCAGGGCAGGCTTGTCTGACTCTATTACACACAGACACATGAGCACACCCACATTCCCAGTTGTTTGCAGCCACCTCTCTCCTCCTGGGCTCTGGGAATGTTTCAACAAGCCGCATTTGTGCTGATTTGTCTTCGTGCTTGGGACTGAACACAGACAGAGGCAAAATTCAGGTTAATATGACCAGCCACAAGGGGGAAACTGCTTTAATTCCATGGAAACTTCTCTTGCAACAAATGAATTAGTATGAGCTGAGATCAGTGGCTCTTTGTGCAATATGTTAAAGTCAGAAATAAAAATGCAAAAGGCTGCCCTTAAAACACATCTGCACCTTTGTTCTGTGTTTACCTGAGAGAGAGAGGCTGGTACTTCATCTCAACAGCCTCCAGCCTCCAGAGCTCTGGAGAAGGGAAACACATTTCCCAACACCCTTAAATAAATCCCAGCACTTAAACATGGGATTTGTTAGCTGGAGTGTCCTGTTGGAACTCATTAACCACCATAGAACATCCTGAGCTGGGAGGGACCCACAAGGATCATCAGTTCAGCTCCTGACCCTGCACAGACACCCCAACAATCCCACCCTGTCCCTGTCTCATTGTCCAAACCCTCCTGGAGCTCTGGCAGCCTTGGGGAACCTGTTCAGTGCCCACCACCCTCTGGGGGAAGAGCCTTGTCCTGATATTGCCCCTAACCCTGGCACAGCTCCATGCTATCCCCTCCACAAGGTTTAGGTGGGGACAGGGTGGCTCTCAGAAACTTTGTGACACCTTCTGACTGCCCTTTGCATCCCTTTCCCTGTGTTTTGGGCTGGAACCTGCATCCAAACATTGGCTGCAACCCAGGTTTGCCTGATGACAGTGCCAGTCCCTGCTGCTGCTCAGGGTTCAGAACTGTTTCCCACTCAGGTGACTGTAAACTGGCTGTGCTGAGTCCAGGGAAAAACTGAAAGCAGGGAATTAAGGAGAAAAACTCCAAGGAAAAAAAAAAAAAGCCTTCCTTCCCAGTGGGGCTGCACGGGAATGCCATGGTAAATTTACACCCAGCAATCCACGTAGTAATCACCCAGGCCTTGTGTTTGCACAGCAATTACAAAGAAGCAGTTCAGGGAAGAAGGGAGAGAGTCTCAGATATCAGATTTTCCAGTCACTGCTTCCACCTGAAAGTCCTCCTTCCCCTGCAGCACAGGAGACACTCAGGCTCGTGCCTTCCCCTGGCTGTGACCACGGGGACCTGCCCCAGGTCTGTGGGATGTCGCTGCCCAGGAGGGGCTGCGGGGAGCTCGGTGTCTCACACCCCACCACTGACACCGGGGTCACATCTGCAGGTGCCACCCTGCAAAGGTGTCATCAGCCATCCAACAGCCCTTGGTGGCTGCCTCAAGAATATTCAGTGAGTCCTTCAGATCCACCAAACATCAGCTTCCCAGCCTCTCCCATCTGCACAAGATTCCCTAAATCAGGGGAAGGTGTAGCTTCAGCTTGGACCAAGCACAGCAACGCTCTTCACGGAGACAGGATTGTCCCCATCCTTGGTGGCACACAGGGAGCTTCAAAGCCCGTGGGTGACCACGCTGGGGTCACTAACATGCTTCACTTCCAACACCAATACAAACTTCCAGCCTGAGGCATTCCAATTTAATTACCAGGGACAGCTGGTTTCGGGTGAGGGTCTGACCCTGAGGACCTGGAGGAGGAAACATGCATTGAGCAGCAAGCTGTCTGTGCTGAGGAGATGGACTCCAGCCAAGTATTATTTATATGTCTTAAGGTCTCACAGATTCTGCTCTGTCATGCTTGGCTGACCAAGCAACGAAGGCCAGGTTTGCAGCCTGCAGGACATGCCCCTGGTCCTCAGTTCCAGGGACCTGTTTGGCCACCTCCGTGGTTTTTGGGAGGGAGCTGAACCTTACCATGTGGGTGACCCATGTTTTCGGGGTCCCCCATGGCAGTGGGACAGGAGGACACAGGCACCTGAGCACAGGCCTTGACTCAGCTGCTGGTACCCACTGGCACTGCTGCTTGAGCATCTTCCAGCCCATGACCAGACACAGCAAGCGTGCAGGTGACAGATTTGATATTTTCTGGGGGAAATGAAATTCAATCTCACACAAATAATTGTGTTTGTTTTCCCCACGGGTTTCAATCAGGCATAGCTAGCTATGGAAAAAGCCAAATGCTCATCAAATTTGCTGCTCCTCTCATTTGAATGCCACTGGTTGTAAATGCTTCTCCTGGAGGGGCTGTGCTAACTGCGATACTTGGGCATCAGCCGTGTTCCAGTTTCCAGTGAATCAGAGCAGAACTGGTGGGGGAAGAGGTTTCTTTAAACTCAGGAACAGTAATTTGTAAACAGCATTTTTATTACAATGAAAGGAAAAAAAAATCACAAAACCCAGTTCCAAACCAGAGTTGCACTATAATTCAACCTTCTACTTAACCCCCAGCAAATGTGCAGCTGTTTTAAGGGCTGGGGAGGGGTGTTTATTTTGAAGCACACACATCTTTTCCAGGCTAAAGGGGCAGTGGTGCCATGTGATAGCAAAGGGACCCCAGGCAGGCACCAGCATCACCCCCGGTGCTGTGCTTGGGGCACCCAAGGGTGCAGGTGCCACCCAAAAACTATTTCCCAGCCTGGCACGCTCCTGGCAGGAGCTTTTGGGTGGGGGAAGGGGTGTTCCCTCCACATGTGCCGTGCGTGGGGCTCTGTCCCCCTCTGGTGACCGGCTCACGGAAGGACAGAGCGGAGTTGGCCTGGGTGGCACCGAGAGGGGACCCGGGGCTGTCACCTCCCGGCATGGGCTGGGCAGGAGAGGCAGGAGAGACACGGGGTCACAGCACGGTGAAGGAAAAGACAAAGGGAGGGGAGAGAGAAAAGAAAAAGAGAAGAAGGATAGAAAAGAGGAGAAAAAGGGGAAAAAATAGAAAAGAGGGAAAAAAGACAAGAAGAAACAAAGAGAAAAGAGATGAAAGAGAAGAAAGAAGAAAAAGGGAAGAGAAAAAGGAAAGAGAAAAGAAAAAGAGGAGAAGAGAAAAAGGGGAGGGAAAAAATAGAGAAAAGAAATAGAGAAGAAGAGAGAAAGAAGGGAGAAGAGAAAAAGGGGTGAAAAACAAAAAGAGAAAAGAAAAAGAGAGGAAAACTCAATGACAAGTAGTTTTAAAAGCAGTTCAATGCCATGTAACCCCCTTGGGCAGGGTCCTTTCCAAGGCTGGGCTTGCACCTGCCCCAGGGAGCATGAGTCACTGCTGTGACTCTGAGAATGCCCACAGGAAGCAGGAGCTGCTCTGCTTTGCAGGACCAACCTGCATCTGAGAAGGTTCGTACCTGCAGAGCAAGACACCCCTCAACTGCTGCTCCACACCTGCAGGACAAACGTTATCCCACTGCTGCTGTGAGCTGAGGACACGCAGGGATGTTCCCACTGAGAGCAAACATCACCCTCAGAGAAAGCTGAACTCCTCTGGTTTCCAGCAAAGAAAGTTGTGTGGGAATCTTTTTTGACCAGCCCATCTTTTAATCCACATAAATGCCACTGGAGATGGGAGCACCAGTGCAGGAAGGATTTACTGAGGGGACACCTTGTGTGAGATGCAACCAGAAAAAAAATTATCATTTCACCTTCGACTGAGAATAAGGAAAGAAATAGACATTATTTTCTAAAAAAAAGCCCATATTATCCCAACAGATTAATTAGGGATCCACCCAAATGTTCTCCAAAATCTCTTCATTCCAAAAAGGAAAAAAAAAAAGTTTCAAATTTTTGAAAGAATTAAGGGAGGGTGTAGAAAAGTTCCATATTGGAAATACAGAAGTATGAAAATTTTTTAAATCTCTTAGTACACTTTTAGCTTTTGGCCTGAAAAATCCTGGAAGTTTAACAACAAAACCCATTTTTAGTTATAACTTTTGCAACAGAAAGATACAATCAATAACCATATGACATGTTTGGGGTTGCTGTAGTATTTTTTTGGCTTGGTGTTGTTTGTCTGAGGGCTTTTTGCCATCTTGAGAGAAATGTTGAGAAAAGGGCCCTCAGGGTTGGCCCAGCCCTGCCCCCCACAGGCAAAGCTTCTCACAGGAAGGGTGGGCAGGTACATTTGTGTGCATGTGAGTTTGTTTTTCACAAACAAAGCCATTTAAAGTAAGCCCTTTAGAGATAAGTGGAGAAATAAGGGGAGAATTTTCCTAGATGCCTTTGCATTCCCTGAAATCCCTGGCCTTTGAGGGTTGAGCTGTATCAGTGCAGAGAATAAGGCAGGGAAGTCAGAAGCCAAACACAAAAACCTGTTCCAACTTAAGCAATGCCTGAAGCTCTGCCATCATCTTCATCAGAGCTGAGGTTTCACGTGAGTTACGTCATTTTTGTGGGATTAAAAGACCTTTAAGAAATCCTCAGCACTCACTGCTCCTCTGACAGCCACACACTGCACAGAGGGGAGAGAAACGTGGAAAAGAGGCAACTTTTTCAACAGGGTTTCATGATGGGGTTTGTATTTAGGATTGAAGTCTTGTGAAATGTCACTTCTGTCTCTGCCCTAAAGACTTTTGGTTTAAAGCCAAGAGCCCAAGAGCTGGACTTTGTGATCTGATTCTTCTGCAAATGCTTCACAGACAATTTTTCTTGAATATTTAGAAGTGCATAAAATGGGGAGGTTTTGGCATTGTTTTTCCACAAGGGAAAAATGGCCAGTAGAACGATTAATTACAACACAAAGGCAGATAAATAATGAATAGCAGGGTCGTGTATTCATTAAGATTCTACAAATGAAAAATCTCTCTCTCAGTTATTCCTTTGATGAATCTCTCCCAAATATACTTGAACTGCAACATAAAAAATTCAGGATGCTCATATTTCATTCTGTATCAGCCAGCCTCAGACCCTCAAATCTCAAAGCTACAAATGTCTAATCACAGCACTGATACCAAGCTTCTTCTCTGGCCTTGGACAAGTCTGGACCTGCTCTTAAGACAAGAATGTCTCTAACAGAACCACAGAATGGCTTGGGTTGGAAGGGACCTCAGTGATAAACTCCTTCCACCCCCTGCCATGTGCAGGGACACCTTCCACCAGCCCAGGTTGCTCCAAGCCCTGTCCAACCTGGCCTTGGACACTTCCAGGGATAAGCCAGCCAGAGCTTTTCTGGACAACCCCTTCTAGGGCTTTACCACCCTCACAGGGAAGGACTTTTGCATTTGATGTACTGTTACCCTCAGCAGGGTTTGATCTGAGGACCCAAAACATCAAGGGCTGTGACCCTTCTCCATCAGTCCCCAGCTCCCAGTCCTACTTACAGGGATAACCAGCTCTGCTCTCCAGAGTCTCACCTGTGGACAGGATGTGTTTTGGGGCTCTGTGAAGCAAAGGAAGTGTATGGGAGCAAGGATGCATCCATAAAAAGAGGGGGAGAAGAGAGCTACAGGCTCATATCTCCCAGGAAATGTCCATTTGTGCAAGGCAGATTAAAGACAAAAGAATGGGTCCACTTGCTGTATTATATATATATATCTATCTAAAATAAATCTACAGAGGCATGTGTATAACTCACTAATGTGATTTCTCTGTTAAGATGTTTTCTAACAGCACCCAAGCCCTTTTTGAAGCACCAGAACCTGGCATGCCACTGAAACCCAAGGGCAGTCTTGGACCCTAAGACGCCTCAGCCCTAAAAAGAAAATCTCAACCCCCAAACCAACTTCCATGTCATTGGTCTAAAATACAAAGAGCTCCAATGCACAGTGGCTTGCTCCTGGAGCCTCAGAAATGACTGCCACCACAGGCTGGTTCTCCCACCCCACCCGTGGGTTCAAGGCCCTCTACAGAGGTGGAGGAGGGTGGCAAATGGTCAGCAGAGCCTCCTGCCATGGCCAGGGAGTGGCCCAGCCCTGAGATTCTTCCTGCTCACCCAGAAAACATCATCACTAAACATTCCAGCGTGGTGCCTGCAGTGTACCAGCAGTTGTTAATAAAAGACATGCCTTCCCCTGGGCTTTGTCAGCTCTGCACTTCAAAGCTCATTTTACACACAGGCCACTGCTGTATTTAAAAAAGCGAATGTTAACATGAGCTCTTTAGTCAGTTGAATAAAAATATCAGGAAGCCCCTCTCTTTCCCTCTTCCATCAAATTTAAAAAAACACAACAAAGACCTTCTTGGCAGCCTGTGATGGATTTAACACTGCTATTGCTTTCCTTATACATCTTCACTACTCTGACATGCTCCCAGAACTTGTGCAGCCCCACCAGTATCTCCCCTCTGTCTCCCACCTTGGTCCATGTTTGAGGGCCCCCAGGCAGGACCCCCCATGTCAGCTCACAGCCAGCCCTGAGTTCTTCAGCGTGGCCACCACAGACATCACATGCCCCTCACCCTGGGCTGAGCCATCCCTAGCACACCACAAAGCTCCCACGGGGTGCTTTGTCCAAGCAGAGTGCAGCTGGTGTTCTCTGGCAGAAAAGTTGGGGAAATAATTTCCCAGAACAGAGAGGGTGGTCCTATCACCATCCAGATGCTTTTCCTGCCAATCAAAAGGGAATTTTAAAGGGTAGGCAAAGAGTGTCCTGGTAGAGAGCCACGGGAAGACATTGGGAGGGAGGGACACACCCTCTGCAGGGTAGATACAAGTCCCAAGGTCTATGCACGTGATTTTCTTCCATTGCAAAATAAAAAGTGAGAGCAGCTGACACTGACCAAGGAATGAGAATTAATAACCAAAGTGCCCAAGGGGTGCTTGACGACTTCAGGTTCTTTTCTATGAAACACAAGTTTGTGTTACAGGCGCTGTCTCAGACACACGGGTTGGAACTGGGGAACACAGCCCAGACAGATGGAGGGCTGGCAATTCCCATTTCCTGGTGGGCATTTCTCTCATGCCTCTTGTTTGGGTTGCTCTGCAGATGGTGTCTCACACTGTTCTTCACCATCAGGCTCTCCAACTGCTCCTGTTCACATTGGCACAAAGGCAGCATGGACCCACCACCCTTGCACAGGTACAGTGGTCCAGAGCCAGCTCAAACCCTTTGCTGTGGGGTTTTTCCATCCATGGGATCTCTGGGCAGTTCACATCCTGCAACACTTCCCAGTCCTGGACAGAAGGAGACCATTCTCTCCTCTCAGAGGAGATGAACATTCACCCTCTCAAAGTCTGTCTTTGGACAAAGCCCAGGTGCCCACAAACAAACACAGCCTTTCACTTTAAGCACAGCATTAGCACCATGTTGTGGTACCCAGCACAAGTAATTCCGTTTTTGGGTGAAATTTTCACTTTTTGGAGGTTGTCCCCTGCTCACACTCCCTCCAAGACCAGTGGTTGTGTCCTGCAGGAAGATGCTACTTTCAGCAACCTGCATCGAGGGGACCCAGCTCTCAGCTGCCACGCCAGCAGTGCTGGACAGGTGCTTCAGGCTTTGGGGTGAAAACACCTGATTTCAGGGCTGTAGAACTGCAGGTATCAGCACAGGCCAAGCAAAACTGGCTGACTGTGCACACCAAGAGCTCCTTTTAAGAGCCAGAGGAGAAGGCCCTAAACACATGAATCCAGAGCATATAAACATATAAACATTAGATGCTGTTGACTACTAGGGATAAACAGTGAGAGAGGTAAAGGGTCTCAAGCAAAGCACAACTCTTGAAGCCATGAAATCAAAGGAGAATTAAAAGAAAAATATATTACTACTAGTTATTTGGACAGTGAATTACAATGATATATATTAAGGTTATATTTACCGCAATTGCTGAATAATTTAGATCATCACGGAGTTGATAGAAATTGCAAAAATAATTTAAAATAATTCGCATTTCTTTAAAGTGCTCAGAATGCCTGAGAAGTGTTTTGTAAGATACACTGAAAGACTCTAAATCTAATTATAACACTGAGTTATAACACTAAGTTACCTTAAACTCTGTTTGGGCTAATCATTTTTTCTGGCAATTAGAAAGCAGTTGATGATGCAATTACACTCTTATGTATAACTTTTCCACAGCCAATACATTTTTTTATTAAAAATAATCAGGAAACATAATATGTGAGGAGTAGTTATATTAATTTTTTTCCTATCATTTTCTCCAGACACATTTTGTATCTCCAGTGCAGGAGTTGCATAACAAAAAGGTAGGGTGAAGTGGGTAAAAAAAAAGGAAAGAAAAGAGTCAAGACAAGCAATTAATGCAAGGTAACTCCTCAGGAAGGATTATCACAGCCTCCATCAGAGGAGCAGGAGGTTAAGGTGAATTTCAAATGAAGTACAATATCACACATGAGACTAAGAAGATTAAAAGTCAAAAAAAGAAAAAAGAATAAAACTTCTTAATGACATTTTGTTTGTTTTCCAAATCTCACGATTTAAAGATTATGAATCAATGGGTTGTGGAGAGGGTTGGTTTGGTTTTTGTGTTTTGTTTTTTCTTCTTCCCACTTCATTTCCTGAGCTGGCAGCACTGGAGCTTTGGAGCAGCAACCAAAAACCCCTTTGGAAAAGTTTGTCTATAGACAAAGGCCAGGGCCAAGCTCCATCCCCCAAACTTCTTAGACTCTTCCCTGCTGCCACCTTGTGGGAACGAAGCTGATCCTGGCCAAGCCAGCTTAACCCCAGGAGCCTTTGAGGCAAGAAAGGCAGAGGATTTGTGTCAAGACCCAAAGGAAGGGACTCTCCAAGTCACCCTGGAGCTGGCATGTTCTTTCCAAGAGCTGGCAGGTTGTACCAGCTCTGACTCCCCCTCTTTTGCCTTTTGCCTTGCCATGTGGATCAGCCTTCCAGCTGATCTGGTCGCCCAGGCTGCCCAGCCTGTCCAAAAATGCCAGTCAGCTCTGAAAAGGACCATTTTGATAATTAACAACAGCTAGAATGTGAATAGTTAAGATTTATCAGTGGATTAGGAAATAGCAGATGAAAAAAAAAAATCAAAGACCACACCATCACTCACCACTAATAAATGTCTCTCTCGAGAAAATGAAAATCTTATGCAAAGAAGCATTGACTGTCATCCATCACAGGTCCTTCTACAGCACCAGTCTGTGCTGTGCCCTGGGACCGCACGAGCCCAGGGGGCAGCAGTCGAGCACCTGCTTTGAAATGTGTTGTCACAGGTTTCTGTAGCTGAATTTTAGTAGAAGGCGGGGCTAGCAGGGTGGTTTCTATTAGAAGCTGCCAGAAGCTTCCCCTGCCTTGTGGAGCCAAGGACAGCCAGGGCCAGGAGGGACCTCCTGCTGGTGGCCAGAGTGGAGCCAATTAAGAATCCCAGTCACAGCTCTGGGATAACATAGTTAAGAATTTAGGAGTGTGGGGCAGTTGGAAATTCCAGCCATGGGATAACAACACAGAGACAAGGTGGGAGCAGGAAGAGGACAAGGAGGGACCCCACACGGGAGCAGAGAGGGGGAAGGACTAAAAGTTATTCCCCCCCCTGCAGCCCCTGGAGATCCATCGGGGTGCACAGACGCCCCCTGCAGCTCATGGGATGACCCCCAGGACAAGAGCAATGGCAGAACCAACACCCCACTGCAAACCCCCATTCCCTGCTCCCTGGAACTGCTGGAAAAAGGGCGGAGTGGGAGGAGAAAGGTGTTCTTAAGACTGATTTCTTTCCTACTTTTTTAATTTTATTAGTTTTAGTTCTTATCTTGTTAGTAATAAATTTAAGTATTTAGCCACTCTGAGTTTGCTTTGCCATTATCTCTCAGATGCTTTTTTGCCTTTTCTCTTTTTCCTTTCCCTCTGGGAAAGAGGGGACCTGGAGGTTTGGGTGGACACTGGGTGAGAACTGCCACAGTCTTTATCCCACACTGACTCTCCCTGCTCTTTTACAGCAACTGCATCTCCACTGAATTCCCTGACATTACAGCTCTTGCCTTCCATCAGCAGGAGAGAGCTTCAGGACACTGCCAAAGGCTGGGACCTTCAAGGGACTCTCACAGCCTCAGGTCTATTTTCCTGAAAGATGCAGGCAAGCATCATAAAATATTTAGACAGCCATTTCACCCCTGAAGCTCAAGGGATGCCATCAGCCTCAGTGGTGGAGACTGGAAAGCAGCATCAGGCTCCTGGCCAGACCTGCCTTGAGGCTGCAACCACATGGATCATTCCAGCACACTGCAGGTGCAGGCAGCCCTGCCTTCAGCAACCACCAGCTGAGGGCTGCTCACGGCCTGGGGCAGGTTGAGGGCTGCAGAGCCTCCACGATGCTTGCACACACCATCAGAGCTTCCCTTGCAGCCCCACACTGATAATTAAGCACTGCTCATCCACTCATTTAGCCCACGTGGTGCTGGGCAGGTGCTGACACAAGTATCCCTGCCCTGCAACTACAGCAGTGGGTGACAACTCTGGTACTAAAATTTGTTTGCTGGAATTCATGGGTTTAAATATTTATTTTACAGACGCGTCACTGTGGTTGTAGAATGGCACTGCTCGATCTTTGCATCCAAAGCAGAGGATGGAAGGGGA
>VXAU01000454.1:24394-41781 GCA_013399695.1 Formicarius rufipectus | reverse complement strand
TCCAGGTGAGCCTCCCCAGCTCTCCCAGCCTGGCTCCAGAGGGGTCCTGTGTGCTGTTTCCTGTTGTGTCCCACTGGCTCTGCTGGCGTTGGAGGGTGGGTATCCAGAGTGGCAATGCCCTTGAGGAGGCTGGCAGGGCCTGGGTGTGTCGTGGTGGCACCTCTGGAGGTGCAGGTGTCCTCTCTGGACTGTGGGTCCTCCCTGGCAGTGGCTCTGCAGTTCCTGTGCCATGAACTGGAGGTGTCCCGTCCTGCAGGGGTCTGGTTGCATCTCCCCGTCAGGGCTGGGGGGGAGTGAGGGGGGGGAGATGGTGGTGGGGAGTGAGGCGGGGGAGATGATGATGATGATGATGGGGAGCGAGGGAGCTGTGTCAGCTGTGCCACGGAGCCCAGAGCCCCCCATCAGCTGTGCTGCCTGCAGGGAGGTGACACAGGCAGGGCCCGGGGCAGGATGCAGCAGCAGGGTCTGTGCTGAGGGAACCCCCCGGGGCTGTGTGGCCACGTTGGCTTTGCAGAGGCTCCTTTTTACCCCAGAGCAGTTTGCTGGGGCTGCTGGAGGAAGGAAGCTGAGGTTTTCCTGTTAAGGTGGATTCAGAAGAGATGGTGGAAGGATCCAAACTGTGGAAGTTCCCCGCTTGTCTCCGAGCACCTGAGTGTGTTGGGTCACCCCCATGGCTCAGCCTCACCATCTGCACGGGCAGGCAGAGTCTCGGAGGGTTCTGTGCCACGTGGGGTGCAGGCCCCTGGGCTGTGGGCTGGGTGTGTGCTCAGGGGGAGGAGCAGGAGGGGGTGGAAATAAAATGCATGTGGTGTCTTCGTGTCACCGGTGCCTCAGAGGGCTGGCCGTGGAATGGTTGGGTGGGAAGGGACCTTAAAGATCACCCCATCCCACCCCTGCCACGGGCAGGGACACCTCCCACCAGCCCAGGGGGCTCCAAGCCCCATCCAGCCTGGCCTGGGACACTCCCAGGGATCCAGGGGCAGCCACAGCTTCTCTGGGCACCCTGTGCCAGGGCTGCCCACCCTCCCAGTATCCCATCTCTCCCTACCCTCTGGCACTGGGAAGCCATTCCCCCTTGTCCTGTTGCCCCAGACCCTTGTCAATAGGCTGTGTCCATGGTCCTTGTCAGCTCCCTCCGGGTCCTGGAAGGCCACGGCCAGGTCACCCTGAAGCTTCTCTTCTCCAGGCTGGACAATGCCAGTTCTCCCAGCAGAGGGGTCCAGCCCTCTGATCCCCTTGGTGGCCTCCTCTGGCCTCGCTCCAGCAGCTCCATGTCCTTCCTGGTGGCTCCGTGGGAGAAGGCTGGAGGCTGAGGTGGAGCACAGCAGGTTCTTCCTGGAGAGCCTGGGGCTCTGCACTTGGCAGTGAGGTGTTGCCCGAGGTGGTGCTGTGGAAGGTGAGGGGATTCATGCCAGCTTGTGCCAGGAGGTGATGGTGGTGCTGCCAAAGGCTTCGCTCTGGAAGGCGTTGCTTGGGGCTGTGTTGGGTTTCTTGGGGGTGGTTTTGGTTTGGTTTCAATCCCCTGAGCAGTGTCCCAGCTCCTTCCCTGTTCTCAGTCTGTGTCCAGGCACAAGGTCTGTTTCCAGGGTGGACACGAGTGGAGGTGGAGGTCGCTCTGTGTGTCTGTGGGGTGCTTTTGCAGAGGTGTCTGTGGGACAGGACTCTTGGTGGCCTCTGCTCTGGGGACCAAGGCAGGTGACACAGCGACGTGTCTGCTGGCCAGGGGAGCAGCCTCAGGCACTGAGCAGGGCTTGGCACGGAGCCTGGCACGTGTTGCCAGGGAGCTGCAGTTTCCTCCCTCACATCTTGGTGCCACCATGGCCCTTGGGTGGATTTTTCTGGCATTTTTACACTGTGCTGGCACTGCTGGGGCACCTCCAGCCCTGGGGGCACTTGTGTGCAGGGCAGTGCCCGGGGCTGGAGCAGCAGGAGGGGCTGAGGGAGCTGGGGGGGCTGAGCCTGGAGCAAAGGAGGCTCAGGGGGCACCTTGTGGCTCTGCAAGTCCCTGCCAGGAGGGGGGAGCCGGGGGGGGTCGGGCTGTGCTCCAGGAACAGGGCCAGGAGCAGAGGGAAGGGGCTCAGGTGGGACAGGGCAGGGCCAGGGGGCACATGGGGAGGGATTTGGGGCTGGAAAGGGTGGGCAGGGCCTGGCAGGGGCTGCCCAGGGAGGGTTGGAGTGCCCAGCCCTGGAGGTGCCCAAGGCAGGAGTGGCCGTGGCACTGAGTGCTCTGGGCTGGGGCACAGGGTGGGCATGGGGCACAGGGTGGGCTCTGGGGGCTGGGGGGACTTTTCCAGCCTCAGGGATTCTGGAATTCTGTGAGTTCCCTGCCAAGTCAGCAGTTCCTCTGTGGGTGTGAGCTCTGCTTTGCCCGTGGGTTGTGTCTTCTCCCATCTGATCTGGATCCTGGAACTTGTAGTGATCTGCACGTTACTTTAAACCCACCTTGGAGATCAGGAATAGACACATGGAGACTTAAAATGCTGGTTCCTGTACGGAGACAGAATTTGGAATGCATGGAAGAGTAATCCCCTTTAATGGCTGGAGCAAAGCAGCAGACTACAAAATCCTTCTTCCAGTCACAATAATCCAATTATTGGCCTGCCATTTTAAACACTGATTTCCAAGCCTCAGCCTGTGTTCCCGCTGGGAATTTTAACCTGTTCAAGGCATCAAAATCCCCCTGAGTTGCTGCCCATGGCCGTGTTGCAGCTGGGAGTGCAGGAGTGCCGTGGCTGGAGCCGGGCTCAGCCTGGTTGTGGGGCTGCTGGGCAGGGCTGGCAGTGCAGCTCGGGCTGAGGGGGCGGCTTTGGTTGTCAGCAGCAGGACACTTTGCTTTCCAGGCCACCTGAGGGGCCGGGGGGCAGCGGATCCCACCTGTCCTGAGGCATCAGGGCAGCTGGAAAGAGGCCGGAGTGTTATCTGGGTGCTGCAGAGCGGGGTGGGGCAGCAGTGTGAGCCCAGCAGGAGCAGGGAAGCAGAGACTGTGCCAGGAGGGGAATCCCCAGTGCCCGGCAGTGCCACTCCCAGCAGGATCCCAGGCAGGGCTGTTCCCTTGGGCTGTGTTCCAGGAGGAAAGCTCAGTGCTGGGGAGGGACCTCAGGCCTGTTCTCTGCATTTCGGAGAGGCACAGACAGGTTTGGGTTGGAACACCTTAAGGATCATCCCATCCCACCCCTGCCGTGGGCAGGGACACCTCCCACCAGCCCAGGGGGCTCCAAAACCCATCCAACGTGGCCTTGGACACTCCCAGGGATCCAGGGGCAGCCACAGCTTCTCTGGGCACCCTGTGCCACGGCTGCCCACCCTCCCAGGGGAGAAGCATTTCTGTCCTTATTTTAAGAAATGCAGTTTAGATACCAGTTTTACTGCAGAGCTGCACTTTGCTTGACCTCTGTCGGTGGTGTAATGGAGCTGGGAGGGCTTTGGAGGGGTCCTGCTGGCTGCTGGGAGCTCCCCTGCCCCTGCAGGAGCCCTGGGGAGCTTTGCTGCCCCAGCTGTGCTCTCCTCTCTGGGCAGCTCAGACTCGTCCCGGTCTGGCTGGGGCATTTCTGTGCAAGGCCTTTCCCGTGAGGATGGCTGAGCATGACAGCCACTTGTGTTTCCTGGGTACCCAACCCCAGAGGGGCCCGGGAGGGCCCTGCAGATCCCCTGGTTGCAGAGCCTTCTGCAGGGGGTGGTGTGCGTGGCCCCGGGCATTGTGCCCAGCGGCTCCGCTCGGGGCTCTGAGAGGAGAGGAACCATCAGCGTGTGTTGAGCGTGGAGGGCTCTGGCGCTCACACGGCTTTTGCTCCAAGAAGAGGGAAATCCAAGTACCTTGAGGTGCCCCCAGGCTGCGTTTCTGTGCCCCCGCAGGAGTGCAGGTGCAGTGGCACAGCCCTGAGGGGTGGGTGTTGCTGCCCAAACACCCGGTGCCCGGCGAGGGCCGGGCTGGGAAGGGCAGCCCTGCCCACGGAGTGTGCCCAGCACAGCAGGGCCTTGGCAGGATATTGGCTGTGGTTCTGGGGGTTTCTGGGGTTCTCTTTGGGGCAGGAAGAAGAGAGGGCTGAGGGCAGCCAGGACAATTCCTGGGTGTGTCAAACATCTCTGCTGGAAGCAGCTGTGGGACCTTCTCGGGGGTGATGTGAGTGCCCATCCCCGGGAGCACACGGTGAAAGTCCTGCCCAATAAAATGTGGGAATTGGGTCACCACACCCAGTGTGTGTTCTGGGGGTGCTCCCGAGCTCTGCTGGGCAGGGAAGCAGAGCAGTGGAGCTGAGGACACGTGGAAGCTGGGAGGGCTGACAGAATCCCAGACTGGTTTGGGTTGGAAGGCACCTTAAGGATCACCCAGTTCCACCCCCTGCCAGGAGCAGAGACTCCTCCTTGGACCAGCTTGCCCTAGGAACAGGGACAGGGCAGGGCCAGGGGGCACATGGGGAGGGATTTGGGGGTGGAAAGGGTGGGCAGGGCCTGGCAGGGGCTGCCCAGGGAGGGTTGGAGTGCCCAGCCCTGGAGGTGCCCAAGGCAGGAGTGGCCGTGGCACTGAGTGCTCTGGGGTGGGCACAGGGTGGGCTCTGGGGGGCTTTTCCAGCCTCACTGATCCTGGGGTTCTGTGGTTATCCAGGCACGTGGGTTACACGTTCCCATGGGTTTTGTTTAAATCAGAAGATGCTGCCCCGTTTTCTTGCTGTCTGTAAAACAACCCGCTGGCCCCAGGGTTGGCCCGGGGGCTCAGGTGGGTTCCCTGTGCCTTTGTGTTCGGGGAGATGTGTCTGAAAGGCCCTGAGGGCACAGGAGAGCTGGGGCAGAGGGAGGGCACCCGCCGGGCCTGCCCCTGCCCCCGGGGCTGAGCAGAAAGGTTGTGCCCTGTGTGGGCACGGGGGGTGGCTGTGGCTGGGCAGCAGCTCCGTGCCAGCACACCCGGAGGGCTCTGTGTGAAGGGCAGCCGAGCTCGGGCTCGCAGGGTTTGCTCTGCTGTCCCCCGGGGCACCAGCAGAGCCTGTGGGTCTCCAGCTGTGCCTGCAACAGGCCCAGCTGCCCTGGGCAGTGCCACAGCTGCCAGCAGAGCCCCGAGGAGGCCCCTGCAGGGCTGGAGCCCCTCTGCTCTGGAGCCAGGCTGGCACAGCTGGGGGGGCACCTGGAGAAGGGAAGGATCCAGGGACACCTGAGAGCCCCTTGCAGAGCCTGGAGGGGCTCCAGGAGAGCTGGAGAGGGACTGGGGACAGGGGATGGGGGGCCAGGACACAGGGAATGAGGGCAGGGTCAGATGGGATATTGGGAAGGGATTGCTGGCTGGGAGGGTGGGCAGCCCTGGCACAGGGTGGGCAGAGCAGCTGTGGCTGCCCCTGGATCCCTGGGGGTGTCCCAGGGCAGGTGGGACGGGGCTTGGAGCCTTTTCCATTCAAAGCCATCTCCTCCCAACCCCTGCCGCGGGCAGGGCCCCCTCCCCTGTGCCAGGAGCCTGGAGGGGGCTGTGGTGGGCAGGGTTCCCGAGGAGTCGAGTCTCTCGGGGCTCCCCAATCGCAGCCGGGAGGCAGCGACAGCCCCGGCACTGCGGGAGGGTCTGTGCTGCCCGGGGGCGGCTCTGGGGGTCTCTGCTCGCCCCCTGCAGCTGTTCTGAGCTCTCCCTCTCGGGTCTGTGCCGGGCTGAGCCCCGGGGCTGCTCGGGGCAGTGCCAGGGCAGTTGTGTGCCCTCAGCAGGGTCCTTGCCGTGGGGGTGGCTTTGTCCTGCAGCAGGCACCTTGGGATTCGGGTCTGACCTCGGGAGGCTTTTTTTCCCCTGCAGGGCAGTGCTCTCCCACTTCCCTGGCAGTGCCCCAGGCCAGGCTGGACGGGGCTTGGAGCACCCTGGGCTGGTGGGAAGTGTCCCTGCCCATGGCAGGGGGTGGAACTGGCTGAGCTTTGAGGCCCCTTCCCACCCAAACCACTCTACATTACAGTCTGGAAAGGCAGCTGAAGTCACCACCTCTGTTGTGTTTGGCCTCTTGCTTTGGGACAGTGGGTGAATGAACAACCTGGAGCCCACGTTTAGGCCCAGCAGTGCCCTGGCAGTTGTCAGTGCCAGGCTCAGCTGTTGGAATGCCATGTGAAACATGCTCAAAGTGTGGGCTTTCCCCATTTCCTTGTGCTGAAGGGGTTGGCAGGCCCTTCCCCTTTCCCCTTTCCCCTTTCCCCTTTCCCCTTTCCTTCCCTCAACTCTTGCTGTGTAAGTAGAAATTCTGCAAAGCTGTGTTTTCTCTTCAAGTTTTTGAGCTGCAAAGGAGCACTTCAGCAACAATCTGGTTTTATTTCCAGTCTCTGCAAACAGGGCCCCTCCCTTACCCAGGCAGCAAATGTGCTCCCAGTGCCCTTTGTCCTGGCATTTCAGGCTCCTGAGGCTTCCTGTCCATCTCTGACCCGGTGTCCACCCTGGACCTGTGCACAGCTCCATGTTTTGCAGCCTCAGAAGGGTGGCATGGATGTGGCACACCAGTGTCCTGCCCAAGAGCTGCCCGGGTTCCAGCTGGCTGCCTGTGCCCTCCAGGATATGCCAGTGTGCAATTCCCATGGTCAGGATCGTGTTTACCTGATTCAGGGCACTGGCCCTGGCACTGAGTTCTCTGGGCTGGGTGACAAGGTGGGCATTGGTCACAGGTTGGGTTTGGAGGTGCTGCCACAGGCCTTGAGCCCAGATGTTGGTTTTATGGCCACTGCCTTACAGGGAGCTGAAGGCTTGGCAGTTTGGGCCTTCCGAAACATCTCCCCACCTTGGAGAAGTCTGGGTGTGCATCCTGAGCTGCTGTGCTGGGAGCCACCATGGATGGCCAACAGTGGTGCAGCAGGTCTGGCTTGGCAATTGTGTCTGCTGCAAATTGGGAGCTTCCCCTGGCACTTTTAGACCCCCTGTGCAACCCCCCAGCCTTCTCAAGCCTTCAGAGGTAACACAGAGGGGTTTTTTGGAGAGGACCACTCTGTTAGTCCCCACCAATAGCCCTCTGCCCCTCTCCCACCCCATGCCTGTGGGGTTGCTGGAGGCAGGTTGTGCTCCAGCCCTCACCCCTGAGGTGCTATTCCAGTTTATTTCTGCTAAAATTTATTTCTCTAAATTCAGGGATGTGAATTTTGAGTTGTTTTGTAGGGGTGGTCCCTTCTGGGTGTTCCCCACGAAAACCTACCCCAGGCAGCAAAGCTCTGCCTTCTGGGGTTGGTATCATCCTCTTGAGCTTCCCACACTCAGGGCTTGGGCTCAGTGCTTGTGGGTCCCTTCCAGCTCAGGAAACTCTGGGATTCCACAAAACTGTTTACTCTCCATTTAGAGCTGATCTTGTCAAGCACCTGGAGGGGAGTTCTGGGCGTCAGTGGGGGCACAGGGTGGTCTGCACAGTGGTCACGTTGTCTGCTGCTGGGAGGAGTGTTCCACTACCCCAGGTGTGGCTTGGCTGAGGCAGCACTGCAGTGTCCTCCTGGACATGGCATTGACATGAACCAGTGCAGAGGGCAGGTTTGGGGGGGATGTTGGGAAGGGTTTGTTCCCTGGGAGGGTGGGCAGCCCTGGCACAGGGTGGGCAGAGCAGCTGTGGCTGCCCCTGGATCCCTGGGAGTGTCCCCGGCCAGGTTGGATGGGGCTTGGAGTCACCAGGGCTGGTGGGAGGTGTCCCTGCCCATGGCAGGGGGTGGAATGGAATGTTCTTTAAGGTCCCTTCCCACTCAAACCAGTGACTTTAAGTTTGGTTCCTGCCTGTGCTGAGAGAGGGGCACAACTTCAGCCCCCTGTCCCTGTTCTGCCCCAGCTCTGCAGTGCTGGGTCTTGGCAGGACCAGGCAGGTCCTGAGCACCCTGAGCTGCTGGGGCAGCAGAGCCTGGAGCCCCCTGTGTCCTCCTGCAGGCTGCCCAGGAGCTGGTGGGGCTGCCCAGGAGCTGCTGTGGCAGCAGAGCCTGCAGCCCCCCATGTCCTCCTGCAGGCTCCCCTGGCACCCCTAGTCATGCAGCTGCCTGGTGGGTCCCTGGGGTGGCAGGTTGGTTGTTGTGCTGCTGCTCAGCCCCCTCGGGGACACTGTGACCCCCCCGTGCTGGGACAGCGTGCCCTGCTCTTTGTTGACACCTGGAGTTGCTGCTCCCTCCTGCCCTGGTTCGTGGCCCCGGCCCTGGGCAGCATTTGGCTCGTTGGCTGAGCAGAGGCTGCAATGTGGGTCAGGCCCTTGGTCCCTGGGCTGGCCCTGCCCGTGGCCTTGGCTGCTCTGCCACGAGTCACAGTCACAGGGGCTTTTTATAGCTGACCCACTTCCCTCTCCAAGGTCTGCAGAGCTCAGGGATGCTGCCCTGCTCACAGGAGACCTGCAGCTCGTGCTCGTGTCTGCAGCTGCAATTCTCCTCCTGGCGAGGAGTGGCCAGGGGCTCAGAGGTGTGGGTTGGATGAGAGCGTGAGGTGTGACCAGATGGCCAGGTTTTGCTGCCTCTCTCCAGGGGGTGTGGGGGCTGAGGTGGTCCCTGCTCAGGCTGCTGGGGATTCATGGATTTAGGAAGTCTAAATTCTGTTTCCAGGAAGGAGCCCGAGTGTCAGTGATGATATTCACACCATCGTGTTGTCCAGTTTTAGTTCCTCCTTTCCCTAAGGGAATCACCAGTAGCAGGAATTGCCACGTGCCCTTTGCTGAGAGCATCGGTGGGCTCAGGTGTTCCTGCACATCCAGTCTTGGAGAAGCTCGGGATTACACCTTGATGGGCTGATGGCTGCTAGAACCAAACCCAAACCAACCCCACCACTTCAAGCAGGAGTTTCCATGGGGCTGTCACGCTCCTTCAGTCTGAAAGCCGGCAGGGCACGCTGCTGGGTTTGTGTGGGCAGCCCTGGCGTCACTGGGAGCTCTCCTGAAGGCAGCAGTGCAGCCAACCTCGAGCTGCTGGCACGGGCTGAGCTCTCCAGGCAGCCCCGGGGCCCTGCCAGGCCTGGTTTGTGCTGGGCACCACTGGTCTGAGCTCACTGGGGCTTCCAGCTGCCGTTCCAGGGGGGATCCAGCTCGGCCTCCCCAGGAGCCCCTGCCCTGGGGGAGCTGTCGTGGGGTCCTGCATGTCAGTGGGGTGCCCCGAGCCCCTGTCCTGGGAATGCAGGGATGGATCCCTTCCCTGGGAGAGGATGGATTCATTCCCTGAGCCCCTGTCCTGGCAGTCCAGGGCTGGATCCTTTCCCTGGGACACTGTCCTGGGAATGCAGGGCTGGATCCCTTCCCTGGGACACTGTCCTGGCAGTGCAGGGATGGATCCATTCCCTGGGACACAGTCCTGGGAATGCAGGGCTGGATCCCTTCCCTGGGACACTGTCCTGGGAATGCAGGGATGGATCCCTTCCCTGGGACACTGTCCTGGGAATGCAGGGATGGATCCCTTCCCTGGGACACAGTCCTGGGAATGCAGGGCTGGATCCATTCCCTGGGACACTGTCCTGGGAATGCAGGGCTGGATCCATTCCCTGGGACACTCTCCTGGGAATGCAGGGATGGATCCATTCCCTGGGACAGTGTCCTGGGAATGCAGGGCTGGATCCATTCCCTGGGACACTCTCCTGGGAATGCAGGGCTGGATCCGTTCCCTGGGACAGGGGCTCTGTGTTCTCTGCCACACCTCTCATCCCTCTGGGCCCAGGACTCAGCACCAAATGTTGGATCTTGTTGAGCAGCTGCTGAGTTTCCCGCAGAGCTGGTGTTGAAGCTGGAGTTTGTTGCTGGGGGCTGGTGTTGGTTCTGTGTCAGGGGCGTGTCCCCAGGGCAGTGCCAGTCCCTGTGCTGGGCACTGCTGAGGCACCTCCAGTGCTGTTGGCGTCGTTGGTGTGGCTGGAACACACACGTGGGATTGTTGGGTGGGTGTGGAATCACCAGGAGAGCAGAGCTCTGCTGACCATCCCCCAGGTTCTGCACGGGAATTCCACTGCCCAGAGCTTTGTTCCGTGGAGCAGGAGACGCTGGGAAGGGGAAGAGAGTGGTGGTTTAGTTAATTCCCATCTTTTCCTGGAATGAGGGGATTCAGTGCAGGCTCTTTGTAAGCTCTGTAGGAAGAGCAATTTTGCTTTTCCTGGTAAGGAGCTGTAGGAAAATGTGGGATGTAAGGAGCCAGGAATGCAGTGTGTGTGTGTTTGGGTGTGGAGCGTGGCTCTGCAGGTCCTGGGCCGGCGCTGAGCTCCTCACCACTGCCTTCCTCAGCTCTTCCCAGCTAATCCCAGTCCATCGGGGCAATCCCAGCCCTGGGCTGCTCTGAGATTGTCTTCCTGTGGGTTCTCACCTCCCCCCGCGGCCCAGGGTTGAGGAGAGGGACAAACCCTGTCAGTGGGTAATTGCTGGTCAATCTGGCCAGTCTGCTCCCGTGTTTAATCGTGCCGGGTTTAACTCTCCTGAACCAGAGCTGGAACTCTGTGTGCCGGGATTCCTACTCCCTGGGGAGCAGGGGAGGGGTAAATGACCCACTTCTTACAGACACGGCAGCCCAAGACACATTTCACAGAGTCACTGAGGTGGGAAAAGCCCTCGGGGATCACCCGGAGCCCACCCTGTGCCCCGTGCCCACCCTGTGCCCCGTGCCCAGAGCACTCAGTGCCACAGCCCCTTTGAACCCCTCGCAGCTCTCCCAGCCCTGCTCAGCAGGGGAAGGTTTGCTGTGCCCAGTTCTGCCCCTTACTGCCCTGTCCCGAGTGCCCCCTGGCTCACGCGGTGCCAAGGGGCTTCACCAACCCTCCCTCTTCATTTTCGGATGCCTCCCAAGCCCAGTCCTCTGGCGGACAGCAGCTTTTGTTTATTTACACACAGGAACTAAAAGTGGCTCCAGTGAAAGGTCTGATGAGGGATTACAGGAGCAGGAGAGAGAGGGGAAGGTGCTCGAGGTGTATCTGTTGATTTTGGAGTCCCTGTAATCCTCCTTCCCGGTTGGGCTGGCTCAGCCTGTGGGGCACGGGGAGCTGTCAGTGCAGCTGCAGGTGTGAACTGCTTGGTTTATCTTTGATTATCAGATATAAGAGTGAATAAGTTTCTTGAAGAGCATGAGGTGAGACTGGTTATCGGGAGAGTGCTAATTAATCCCACTCCTGGGGAGCCAAACGGGCTGTGTGATGGGTTTCCCCTCTGCTCGCGGTTGCTCAACGCGAGAAACTTTGATCCTGAGTTGGTGAAGAATTTTGCACCCTTCATCTTTCCATCCCTACACACCTTCACCATTCCAGAGAGGGAACGGGCTCAGGTGGGACAGGGCAGGGCCAGGGGGCACATGGGGAGGGATTTGGGGCTGGAAAGGGTGGGCAGGGCCTGGCAGGGGCTGCCCAGGGAGGGTTGGAGTGCCCAGCCCTGGAGGTGCCCAAGGCAGGAGTGGCCGTGGCACTGAGTGCTCTGGGCTGGGCACAGGGTGGGCATGGGGCACAGGGTGGGCTCTGGGGGCTGGGGGTGCTTTTCCCACCTCGGTAATTCCATGATTCTGGCATTCCAAGTCTCTGGGTTCTCCTGCCAAGCCTGTGCTGTGAGAGGCAGCCGTGGCTGCTCAGCCCGCAAAGTTGTTTTTCCAGACCAGCTTGTCTAGGCTGCATCCCTGCCCCATCCCTGGAAGTGTCCCAGGCCAGGCTGGAGGAGGTTTGGAGCAGCCCGGGGTACTGGAAGGTGTCCCTGCCTGTGGCACAGAGGGAACTGGATGAGCTTGAGGGTCCCTCCACCCCGAGCCATCCCGATTCCACGATGGTGCTGGTGTGTAGGTGACTGTGAGGAGCTGCCACCTTCTTTGCACCCTCAGCTGCCTTTTGACCATCCTGTCCCCCTCTCCTCGCCTCTCTGGGCTGTGCCTGCGCAGGAGCAGCCTGTGCAGGCAGGGCAGGGAGGACAGGCAGCTGCCTGTACTGCAGGGGGTGCCCACAGCCGGGGTGCCCACGGGGTGACTCCGGTGGGACCTGCAGCCCAGGGGTGCCCAGGCTGGCTCTGGGCACTGTGTCAGTGTCAGCAGGAAGGGAAAAGGAACCGGCTCCCTTTGGTTTCAGTGGCATGAAGTGAGTTTATGGTCCTGTGGGAAGGGGGGAAAGTGAACAGAAGGATAAAATGCTTGGGGTTGGTGTGGGGTTGTACGGGATCTCTGCTCCAGGGAACAGGGACAGGAGCAGAGGAAAGGGCCTCAGGCTGGGACAGGGAGGATATTGGGAACAATTCCTGCCTGGAAAGGGCTGCCCAGCCCTGGCACAGCTGCCCGGGGCACTGGTGGAGTCCTCTGGGGGGATTTAAATCCCCGTGGAGGTGACACTCAGGGACATGGTCAGTGGTGGCCTGGGCAGTGCTGGGGGCTGGTTGGACTCGGATCCTAAGGGTGTCTTCCAGTCTTCCAAAATAATTCCATGATTCTAGGAATGTCTCCTGTAGGGCACAGAACCCCAGCAACGCTGGTTGATCTTCCAGAGCGACCTTCTCAGAGCAGGAAAGCGGGCAGGGGTGGCAGGAGGCCAGGCTGGTCCTGCTGAGCTCAGCCGCTGGAAGGAGCCCCGGGGAAGGAAGAGGGGCCAGGGAACCTGGGAGGGGAGTTGGAAGCGTCCCGTGGGCAGGCTGGGCTGTCCCTGGCAGAGCTTTCCTTCCTCCCTGTGCTATAAATGACCCCCCGGAATGACCGAGGCACTCAGCCGAAGGGTGGTTTTCATTGTTTAGGTAATGCAAATGACAGAGTGACGAGCGCTGGGTGTCCCGCAGTCACCGCTGTCAGCAGCGCCCCGTGGGAGCTCGCAGGCTCTGCTCGGAGACAGTCCAAACATACATCTTGTTTAATGGTTGCCTTTTCAAATCTTTTGGCAATTTTGGGTCAGGAAGGATTACGGTATTCCCACCTTAAAATTTTACCAGAGCCGCTCCGTTGTTCAAGTTCTCTCTCTCTCGCTTGGAGATGCTTCTCTCTCTATCCTGATTGGTCTGTCACCCTGTTGGGTTGAGGTACCCGACTTAATCTTCGTTTCCATTGCATCTCTCTTGTACCCAGAGGCTGCTCAGTCATTAACTGTGGCTTTCTTCTTTTACTCCTTTTTGTATGTTAAACTGAGTTCATGTCTTGCTTTTAGTTGCTGAATCTTTCCGGCACACTCCACAACGCCCAGATGTGCAACATTCAGTGCTTTTGGAATCCCCTTGAATAATTTGGCAAACCATACGATGTACTTCGTTCTATTTTTGACACGAATTAAGCCTGTATTTCTCACACCCGGCTGCTCGTTTGCGCCGCGGTGGTGCCTGATGAGAAGTCAATGAGCTGTGGTGGGTGAGGTGGGGCTGGTCCAGGAGCACGTCCTGGCTGAGAAGGTCAGGAGGAGACTGCCCAGGAGGAGAAGGGCTGGGTGGGTGTGTGACAGTGGCAGTGCCCTCGGGGCCCCTGGGAACTGCTGCCTGCAGTGAGAAGGTGGCACCACAGATGGGCATAAACTGCGTTTCTTGCCCTGCCCGGGCTTCAAACCCACCGTGCAGAACGAGCTGTCACAGTTAGCCCTGGTCTGGTGTCCTTGCCCATGGCAAGGAGTGCACCTGGAGGATCTTTAAGCTCCCTTCCCACCCGAGCTGTTGTCTGATTCTCTGCCTCCACAAAAGGCAGGCTTTGGCATCCCCGAACAAGAGACTCACGGGGACGGGGCCACCAGTGGAGCTCCCAGAGCCGCAGGAGCAGCCGAGTGAGGGGTTTGTTGTCTGAGCAGGGGATGCTGCAGCTCCAAACGCCTTCAGAGCCCCTGGACGGGGAGTGGGCTCTGCAGCCTTGGGAACGCTGCGTTTCCTGGGGGAAGGAGGTGCAGCAGCTCAGGAGAAGCCCCGGGTCCTGCACAACTCTTGGACAGAGGAATTGAAACTGTTCCTTTCCTTCTGCAGAGTCACGTGCAGGGTTTGTCCTCGTGGTTTGGTCCTGGTAGGAGCCCCAAGTCGGGCCTGGGCCTTGGTGTGCAGGTCAAAAGCTGATGACTAAGAAGGAAAGGAGGCATTTCCTGCCCAGCCCCCTCCCCGGCACAAATAACTGCCTGAAATCCCCAAATGACGGGTGGGGACAGATCTTCAGAGCCTCAGCCACCTCCCTGGCCACTCTTGCAGTTGTGCTTTTGCATGTCTGTGCCCTGGGAGGGTGGACAGTGGGGCTGGCCTGGGCTTGGGGATGTGTTTGACGCAGAGGAACCATCTTCATGGGCCACATTTATGGACTTCTAAGCCTGCAGTGTGTGCAGAGAGTTCCAAACTGCCCCAACAGTGCCAACCCCACCTCAGCTGCTTTAATCCTGCCAGCCAAACTGCCCAGGAGGCTCAGCTTAAGGGGTTGGGTTTTTTGGAAGTGCTCCATCTGAGGTACCTCAACATTCCTGAAGCATTCCAGGTTGGGCAGCTGGTGGCTGGGGGGCCGTCCTGGTGCTTTTCATTGTCCAGGAAGTGCTGTCCTGGGACAGCACGTGGGAGGTGGAACGTGGGAGTTGCACTGAAGTCCTTCAGGTGGTCTCTGGAGTCTCCTTGCTCCCTGTGTCCTTCAGGTGGACATGAGGTGGGAGGGGGTCAAGTAGTTCTTCCCTTGGAGAAGTCCAAGCCATTAAATGTAGGGTTTGGTGCAGGTAAATAGGAATGTCAAAATGCAAAGGAGTGACTTCCTCTCAATCTGCTTTCTCTTGCCAGGTCCTGGAGAAATATCCCAACACACCCATGAGCCATAAGGAGATCCTTCAAGTTATCCAGAAGGAAGGACTCAAGGAAATCAGGTGAGTTGAGTGCCTGTCCCAGGAAAGCCCTTGGTCCCAGCTCAGTGTGCTTTGCTGTGACCTCCCATCCCCTCGGGGCTTTTGGGACTGAAGTGGAGCAGGTTTGGCACCTGGGTCCCTTTTGCAAACAAACCCTCAAGTCCCCCGTGCTTCCCCCCAGGGGAGCTGGGTGAGGGTCCTCCCTGGTCCCCAGGGGTGCAGGACTGCAGGCTGCAGCTCTCCTGGGGGATAACCAGACCTGAGGGGCACGTGGGCCACTGTAGAAAACACAACAGGTTTTTATTTCTTCTTTTAAAAAATGAGTTGACATTTTAATTGGAATCTTGAAATGACCTCAGCCAAAACTCAGAGCCACCCAGGAAGTAACAAAGCAGCCTCAGCTCGAGGTCCTTACGTGGAAAACTTTTGCCTGGTGCTGTTTTCCTTGGAATTACCTGGAGAGGGGTTTGGTTCTGTCCTGGGGACCTTCCTGCTCCCCAGGCTCAGGGGAGGGTTCCAGCTCAGTGGTTCCCTCCTGCTCTGGGCACAGAGCAGCTCCTCAACTCGTGAATCCCAGAGTCCTGGCTCCCCTCCTTCCCAGAGAGGGAGGGGGGAAACAGTTTTCCCAGGGATGAGCGAGGGAACAACAGTCCATGTGAAGGGCAAAGTATTCCTTCTGTTTTCTAGGAGCAAAGAAAAGGAGAGGGGGCATACAGAGGGTTGGCTGTGCCTGTTCTCCTCTTTTGGAATCAAACAGCCATCCGAAATTGGAGTGAATGATGTTTCCCACGGCCCTTTGTGATGCAGAGTGATCAGCAATGCCTCTGCTTTGCAGGGAGCCCTCCAGGGCCCCAGTGCAGGAGTTGTGCTGCCCACAGCTCTGCCCTCCAGCTGTGGTGGGCACAAGGCTCTTTGCTCTTGGAAATGTGGGATTTTCCAACCCCGAGGGAACCAAACATCCCTGTTCCCCCTCGGGGAGGTGGCAGGAGTGGGGTGTGTTTCCTGCTCCTTCCTTTGGGCCAATGCTGCAGCTCAAAGCTGTGCCAGCCCCGGGGCAGCTTCAGGTCTGGCCCAAATCCTGTTCCTCCATCACAGGCACGATCCCAAACAGCCCCCAGGGCTGGGAGAGCACTGGTGTGTACTGGTGGCAGAGCTCAGGGCCGGCAAACCCCCAGCCTGGGCATTCAGGAACCTCCTGAGCAGGGCAGGGGGGTCCCCTGGGGCAGGGACCCTCAGGGGCAGAGCCTCAATAGGGGCTCAGCTGGGACCCCAAGGATCTGCTCTCACTGCTCAGGCCCCCTTTTGGGGCAGACAGCCCCCACCCCAGCAGAAGGAACAGAGGCAGCAGTGCCCATAGCCCTGGTCAGCCTCACAGCCTCCTGGCAGGGCTGGGCTGGGGGTTTTCCTCTGGCAGGGGGCTGGTGCTGAGCCCCAGGGCAGCACAGTGAGCACCTGCAGTGCCCGAGGGGCTGCGGGAGCAGGAGGGGGGCAAACCCCTCTGCAGCTCTGCCCCTCGGCTGTTGGATGCTGCTCTTTCCCCTTCAGCACCAAATGAAGCTTTATTTAGGTTAAAACCCAGAGGTTTTAACCCAGCGAGGGCCAGTGTGTGTGGCTGGGCTGGGGCTGTGCTGAGCCATGGCCTGTCAAAGGTGGGCCTGACTCAGATGAGCCTTTCTTGAAGGAGAGCTGCTGGAGAAGGAGCAGAAGCTGGGAGGGAGCAGCTGGAGCTGGCCAGGCTGCAGAGCTCTGGCAGCGGGGGACAGCAGTGCTCCGTCCTGGCTGCCCTAGCACGGGGAAGGGGGGGTGTGAGTCAGGGGTTCACAGAGTTTCCCGAGTTGTTTCTTCAGTCAACTTGCTTTTAACAACCCAAACAGGAGATTTCTTGGTGTGGTGGCAGCCCAGTGTCTCCACAGAGCCCCCCATCCTCCAGCCCTGCCAGCTCTGGCTGCAGGGGGGTGTTGGGTTTCTGACTCTCCAGCTGCAGCTCGGTCTGTGGTCACAGCAGCTGCTGAAAATCTCCTGGTTTGTGGAGGGGCAGCAGTTGGAGAGGTGACTGGGGAAGGGGGGCCTGGGGGGGGTCGTTTCCCTCTCCAGGGACCCCCAGGATGTGCTGGGGCAGGAGCTGCTCGTGGGGGGATTGTTGAGAGGACTCCAGGGCTGGTTCTGGTGTGGGGGGTTTGGGATTGCAGGGAAGTGTGGGAAAAACCAGCAACTGAGGGAACAGATTCCAGCTAATGCAGGACAGTTGGGCTGATTTTGGGACAAGAGGGTCTTTGATAACAGTTTTTGGTAGCAATGCAGGAACTCAGGGTGGCACTGGCTGGTTCCCTCACCTGTATTTAGGATTTTATCCTGGTAGTCCAGTGGTTTTACAGGTGACATTTTTTAAGGTGTGATGGTGGGAGCCCCAGGAGCCAGCTGGGATGGGTGGGGGGCGTGGGGTGGGTGGGCACTGAGGGTCACCACGGGGGACTCGCAGTTGTTGGACGGGAAGGAGCTTTTGTAATACAAATTTTTAATCTGTCACTGGATTTCCTTGATCTCCTTGGGAGTGTTAAAGTCAGTGACTAATCAAAATCAGCATTTTCAAAGATCTCTCTTGTTGGCTTTTTCTCTTAATAGCCAGGAATGTTTGGTTTTCCTTGGGTTTTAGGGGGGACAGTGACAGCACCATCCTGTGATGCCCTGGCCAAACACAGGGGCTGGTTGTGCCCAGACCCCCCCCCAGAGGGGC
>VXAU01000453.1:82797-107231 GCA_013399695.1 Formicarius rufipectus | reverse complement strand
TCTTTTTTGTGGACATAGTCTCAAAAATGTTAAACACTCCTGAACATTTAGTGCCCAGGAGTATAATATCTTTTCTGACAAAAATACATACAGGCAAAATGTAACAGTCTAGGAATTATTAAGTTTTCTATATAATAAACTTAGTCAAATGTGAGACTATTGAGTTAGGAAAATATTGCAATTCATTTTTTGAAAGATTTGTTTTTAAATTGTCAGGGTAAAAGGAGCTTCATCAAGAAAGCTGTCATGCATAAAAATGAAAAAGAGCTAATGAAGTACACTAAAAAAAGTTGCTATAATTTAGAATTCAAAATTCATACCTGTAGATTTCTTGTGATTCTTGAATATGTAAAAATTTTACAAACAAATATTTAATTTTCTTATGTGTATTACAAGCATTAACATTTGTTCTTTAAACATTTCTTAAGCTTTACCTTAGTTAAAATGTACACTCATTTTGTCACCACTTTACAAAAAAGACAGAGTGGAAAAACCTTACCCAAGAGATGATTGTTTTTCAAAAGCAATTAGGAGACATTAACATGCTTACACAATACTAAAAACTATTCAGGAAGTAACCAGCAGGCTATCACTTGTATTAAATATATATGAGAATCTCTAAAACATTTGAAATGTTTTGAAAATTGAAGTATGCTATCCAGTGCTGAAAAGAAAGAGAATGCAAATTAATTTAAAGCTGGAGTGGTGTTGAAGATTAAAAGAAGATTCTTATTTCTTACTTTCTTCCAGAGAACAAAGACACAGAAAAACAAATCACACACACAAAAAAAAAAAATCCCAGACAGAACTACTGAAGATTATTGTCTCAAACAGAAGTGTAAGCACTAAAATTCTGAAATTATAAGAACATTATCAGTCAGGTAAATTGGTATTGTTCAACCTAGTCCCAAAGACCCAGACTTTACCAGGTGTATGTTTTAATTTTAGGCTTCAAGAGATTTTGCCTACACAAACTCTTGCAAAGCCTCTTGATTCATCAATACTTTGAATTCAGGTCCAGTGAATAACTAACTACACATTTTACTCTAACAGTTTTCTTTCTTTTCATTTGGTGAGAAATAGATGTTTTGGCAAAAAAGATTTTACAGGGATAAACGTTTCACAAAAACATTACAGCAGATTAGCAAGACTAACAAGCATTGCTGTAGTAAGGAACTTTCTTTACACCCAGCAAATACAAACTTCATGCAACTTTAGCGAGGTACAGAAAATAGATGTTTAGGTTAACCACATGAGGAAGAAAAGAATAAAGAGAGATGTAGAGAAGAAAGAATAAAGAGAGTAAGAGAGGAGACAAAAAACACAGTTACCACTCAGAAGGTCACATGTTGATGGCTTTAAAGAGAAGGGTCAGTGCCCCATAGAGACCTCATGCTGCCTCCTTCCCCGCCTTGGCTGTTGTGGCCACTTCCCCAGGTGGGAACTCTGACCCACGGGCCCTTCACTGTCCCCTTGGCCAAAGTGAGGGGTGTCACAGCCAGTCAGGGGGTCCCCACAGGGTGTGTGGTGTGGGTGGGTTACCAGACTGGACTCCCTTGACTGGTGGCTCCCATGGCCATGTGGCTGCAGCCTCTGTGCTCTTGGCAGCCCTGTCATGGTCTGACTCAATAATCACTGTCTTCTCACACTGAAAACTTCACTTACATGACCTAACAAACACAGTGTAAAAGCCACAACCTTTTTACCAATGGTGTAGATGATGAGTAACATAAGAGAAACATAATGCCTCAGCTCACTCTATATTTCAACTTAATTAAAATTATTAAATAATAATAACAAATTTAGCCTTGCTCTGATGAATAAGACTAGTGTTTGTGTTCAGGATGATTAGCTAAAGTAGTATTTCTTTAATTGGAAGGTCTATATATATTTTACATACCTCAATCTGCAAAACAATATTTTTTTATGGTAATTACAAAATTCTGCCTTACAACACAATTTGCCTGATGAAGAAGACAGAAAAAATAGAAGAAAATAACAAGAATCTTCATCTTTTGGCCTTTATTTTTAATGATCAAAGCTTTTTTTTTTTTTTTTTTTTTACTCTGTAATTGCTGCTATTTGTAGTCAATAACTAATGTTTCTTCCCTTGTAAAGCCAACCATCTCAGGTCTACAAAGCAGAGGAATGAAAAATAAATTTGTCTCTAATGGGAATCATTAAGCTCTCTACTGTTGTTACCTTTGACAAATAGCATATCAAAGAAAGTAATTTTAATTATATTGATCTTTCCTTAGAGGATTTGCATTAAACAGTAATATTGGTAAGAGTTCTAATCAAATCTGACACATAATTATAGTATGTTTTTGCTTATGAATATTTATTTCATAAATTTATAATTTTTGGACAGAAGAAAATAAAACCAAGAAAAGTTATCATCGCTGTTATTAACAACATTCAATACCATTGCCATATAATGAATTAAGAAAATACAAATCCCATCAGACAAATTATCACAAAAAGGATTTAGTATCAGGTCTGCATAAAAGACATAAAAGTTCTTATTCATAATTCTACTTTATATCCAAAATTTATTGCTATTTTGGTTGTCGTAAAAACATCTTAAACTGGTTTTCAGATTCAAGGTTTTTGTTTTGTTTTGGTTTGTTTGTTTGTTTGTTTTGTTTTTAAACAAGAGCAAACTAAATTTAACTGACTATAAAAATGAATTTTTTAATCTCAAAAGTAAGAAGATATTTCTCTCTGAAAACTCTGAAGTCTTACCTGGAACAAGCATGTGAAAAAAAAAATTTAAATAATTGGTTTTTTCCCAAAGAGCAAATCTTTGTTTCAAACACAAACCCTGATGCACCCACACTTGAGCAAAGGCATATGTTATTGTTTCTATTTCCATATTAACTCATGCTTCTCTTATGATTTTCCTGGCTTCATTTTGTCCTTAAACCTGAAGTCAAGAATTATCTTTATTCTACAAAGAGGTAGTAGTAGTGATCAAAAAGTAATATACATATATATTTAACATTTATACAAGCTGCACTACTTTTCAATTAGAAATCTAATAGAGTAGGCTAAATTTCATAATAACCTTTGCTTGGAATTTTTTTTTTTCGTCATTTACCCTTCTTACCTACAATTATTTTTAACAGTAATTTGTAGTACTAATCCAGCTCGTCAACCTTCTTTTAGAAAAAGATTATTTGTAAATGTGTGGGGGGAAAGCAAAACAATCACAATTTCATGGTCTGATTATATGAAAGTAAATAATTCTCAGGTTGTTTTTTGCTTATTTGGGTATTTTTTGAGGGGTTGTTGTTTTCTTCCTACACTAATACCCCACTATTTAAATATTACAGCTCTCTGAGCTTAGTTTTTCCAGGCACTGCTCTGCAGGCTGATGCAGACCCAAGTCATGTCAAACAAATTTATAATCTGGTCAGAACACAGAAGTGTCTGCGTGGTCCTATATAGAAATCTTTTCTATTTGTACAACTTCTTCAGACACATGCAATATTTTTTCCTTCCTTAAATATCTCATGCATCCATTGCAAATATAAAATTTAAATTGTGTAGGTATGTTCGCATGTCTGATTTCAATATCATTGGTAAAGGATGTCTGTCTTTTCACAACAACTAAGCGTTAAAAAAAAAAAAAAAAACAAACAAAAAACCAAACACTAAAAAAAAATCAAACAAGACCAAACAAATACAACTTTTCCTAGAGTTAGTGTTTACAGATACTCTTCAAAAGGTAAACAGATTATAAGAACTAGAGTATTATGATACTTTCTTTCACATGTCAAACTCCTTCTCATTTGTTATCAATATTCTTGAGAGGTGAAATGTCAGTTACAGAAATCTCTCTTGAATGTTGAGACTGCAGAAGAGAGCTTAGAAGAATGTTAACATTCTGTAAAATATATATTTGGCTTCAAGAGTTATGCCCTTGCATTGCATAAGTTTTTATACTGACAGAAATTCTTTCCAGCACTATTAAATTTGGAATAGGTTTAGCAATTTTCACAAGTATTTTCTAGGAGTAGGGTGATATAGCGTAGCTGAGGAGTTTTCGATCAAGGACATGATATGATTCCTCTCTGTCACTCAGGTATTAAACATGAATTATAGAAGATGATTACACCTCTCACCTTGCCCAAAGCAATGATACTAAGGTTTTACAGAGCTTTCAAAAACCTGCTGTGTCAGAGATTAGCATGATTTCAAATTATTATCAAGCACAAGAGGGTAATACTTTGAGTCAAATCATATTTGAAGGAACATGGGAAATATAAAGAAGCTTCCACACTGTGGTATATTTAGCTTGAAAACTAATTTTTTTTTATCAGAGTAGTGTCAACAAAACCTTTTAATTAGCCTACGAAAAAAGAAGAATGTTGTATAAGACAACCTATGAATGAAAGAGTAGTAAAACTGGACATCTACTCACCTAAGAGTTATTATACCTTTCCACGTATAATGACACGCAGACTTAGTCATTATCTGAGCCTCTTTGTTACCTTTTTATGAGCAATCTGTTAAGGAACAGGTAGATAAACCCAAAGTGACTATAGTAACACAGCAACATACTTCATCATCTTTCTAGTGATAAAATATACCAGGTTCAATATATCTAAGGTCCAAATATATCTACAGGCTAGCTCCCCTATTCCACTGTAGGAGTGAAACCAGCTAAACATACTCAAAGGCTTTTCAGAAAGTGGATGTCTTCAATTTCTAAGTGTCTTAATAGATCAGAGTCACCATGCTTATTTTACAGATTGGAAAGAGAACGTGATTCTTTTCAGCTGAATGTACCTACATTAAAGTTATATACTTAGACTAAGTTAGACAAATAATTTTCTTTTGCATTCAAGGTACTTGAGAAAGACAGTGCATAGAAGATAATAAAGTCTTATTTTCTATGTAAAAGACCAATGTAAGCACATTGAGGTTAACTATGTAAAAGGGGATAGGTCTGTAGCATGCCTTAGGTCAAAATCAGAGGAATCACCATCATAGGGCATCCTGTGGTAGTAGTCTGCTACAAAACACCCAGTAAGGAAGAAGTTAAGGCCAAAACGTTTCTCAAACAATTCCAAAAATGTGCATATGCACATTCTGGTTCCCATGAAGAACTTCAGTTATGCTGCTATTTCCTGGGCAAACAACACAACAGCAAATAAGCAACCCAGGACATCTCTGAAATATATCAAGGATAACTTCCTTATTTAGTTGTTGAATATGTCAGCTATGAAAGGTCCTCTTCTGAGTTTACATATAAAGAAGAGTTGCTTCAAAACATGACCTTCAACGGCAGTCATCATTGCACTGACCATGAGATCACAGTTTTAAGATCTTAAAGACCATGAGGAAAACAAGTGCACTAAAGATGTGGATTTTGGAGTGACAGATTTGACCTTGCTCAGGGAGTGATCCCTGAGATTTTGTCTTGAAGGGCAAATGAGCTGAGAAATACTGGGAGATTTTCAGATTTTCTTAAAGGATCAGGCCACTCAATCAGAAAAGAAACAAGCATAACATAAAACCCAGGGTCAGTAGAGTTAGTAAAAGAATTTAAAAACAAACCAACCAAACAAGCAAAAAAACCCCAAACTAAACCAAAATCCTGAAACCAAAGCAACTGAACACCCTACCAAAATAAAACAAACACAAAGGTAAAAATATGAGAAAGAAATCAACAGGCTTCAAAAAAGGTGTATAAAAACAGAGCCTGAGCATTCAGAGGTAACATTAGGAGACCAGAATCTCAGCTGAAGCTCACATTGATAATAGATGTGTAAGAAAGGGTTCTGTATATATATATGAACAGAAAGCAAACAGACATGCAATGATTATGTAGGTCTACTTCTGAGCAGGAGTAGACAGTTACTCACAAACAGCATAAAAAGTCTGAGGTACTTAATGTCCTCTTTGCCTCAGTCTTTGTTGATCAGTTCCAAAGTCTATTTGCCAAGAGGCAATGATGAAGCAAAGAGCAAAGAATGATCAAGAGAACATCTGAACAAATGGGACATATATACACCTGCAGGGTCTGACAGGATACATGTCAGAGTGCTAAGAGAGTTGTCTGACATCCTTGCAAATTCATTCTCTGTCACCTCTGAAAGGGTCATGGAGTCCACGGGGAGTCCTGAATGATTGTGAAAGGGAAAATAATACATCCATCTATATACAAGGCAAAAAGGAAGATCAGAAAACTGCAAGCCAGTTAGCCTCACATCAGTCACCAGGAAAATTATGGAATAGGTCCTCATGGAAGATATTTCTCAGCACATGAATGACAAATCAAACATTTAAAAGTGATGAGGAAAGGCAACACAGGTATACCAAAGGTAAACCATGCTTTTCAAGCCCCAATGTCTTCTGTGATGCTCAGTGGATGAAGGCAAAGGTGAGGATGTTGTGTATTTTGATTTTATGAAAGCATTTGACCTGCTCTCCTGCAACATTCTTATTGACAAGCTGGTCAAGATATGGATTGGACAGGAAGACCACAGAATATATGGAAAACAACCTAAATTGCTGGTCTCAAAGGAAAGTAATTAATATTCCAAATGATCACCTGTTCATGAGTGGAGTTGCTCAGAGGTTGATACTGTGTCTGTTAGTATTCTTTACAAATGGCTGGGATGATGGCACTAAATGCACTCCCTAATAGAGAGACTTCCAGTACTTAAAAACAGTTAGAAAGGAGTTGGAGATTTCTTCACAAGGGTATATGGTAGGTAGGGTAAGAAGGAATAGGCACAAGCTAATTCAGGTAAAATTTTGACTGAACATAAGAAATTATTTATCATGAAAACTGGGAAATCTTTCTTCCTGGAAATATTCCAGAATTGACTTGACAATGCATAGCCTAATGCAAGGCTTTGCTTTCAAACAAAGATTCAACCAGATGATTTCCAGATGTCAATTCCAGCTTAGACTTCTTTATGATTCTGTGATATCTACAAGAAATATCTCTTAAGACTATGGATGACAAGAAGGTGAAAGAATGTGACTGACAAAAGTGTGGCCCTTGGTCATAAATCCATCTGAATTTTGGGATATACTTGCTCAGATTTTTTCATGTAATTGCATCTGTGGTACAAAGGTAGGCAAAGTTGTTGGTTTTTTTTAACACTCTTGTAAATCACTATGGTAACACTGTCACATAAAGCACCCTTGTGATAGCAAGAGGGAAGGTAATCCCTCTGGCTTCAGCTTTCAAAATATAGGCATCTAATTTAAAATAGCCATCCAGGACCTCATCATAATTAGTGTGGAGAGAGAGATGCCTCTGGAAAGAAAGATTAGAGACAACTATTGCAAGCCAGACACCTGTCATTTAGGAATGGCTAAAATTGAGATGAATTGTTTTCTAAGTGACATGCCCAAGGAAAAGCAGTAAGTTTGAAAAGGGATGCATCACATACAGATTCATGATATGACTCTGAGAAAACACATGAGCTCAGATATTTAGGTGATGTTTTTATGAGGTGCCCAACACAATGTTACTAAGACTGTTATGGAACTGTAAAGAATCTGTTAGTAATGAAAAGAGAATCTCATAGAACAGAGATAGAAAGATAGCAAATTTAAGTCTTTGACAAGAGAAATGTGTTGGGACTAGGAAAAAAACCCCATAACTGTTTTGTGCTGAATACTCTGGCTAGGTTAAATTTATGAATTTATGCTGTTCCAGACTNTTGGTGGGGGGATGTTTGTTGTTTTTTATTTTTTTTTTTAATACCTGATATACTAGAATTTATCACTGATTTATTATATAATGATTTTGATTAGTTTTACAGATATATTCAATTTTTTTAATGATCAGTGACTTCTTTAAAAATAGAATAAACACTTTAACACAGAATAGTCCTTGTCTTGAGAACTACTTGATTTATTCCTTGCCAGCAGCTCTGTACCTAAGATCTTATTTAAAATACGTTGTCCACTGTTGCTGCCTTAACTCTTTCAGTGTTTTAATGTTATTTCAAGGGGAGACAGAATGTTTGCCTTGGGCTCTCTGCATGATTGTGGTCCTCTACTTTTCAGATAAGTTCCTGAGGCAATAGATATATAACACCTACAAATCTTTAGAAACAATACCTTATGGGCTGTAGACATATCTGCTTTATTTTCAGGAACAAGTATAAGGCAGAGCCCATAGAATCTGTGGCTGCACGGTTCAGTTGGGCTTAAAAGACCTTTATTGCTTCACCTGATTTTTGGGGTGGTGGGTGTAAAACATGGACAAAATGACAAAATGAGATCTCTAAGTGTTGGGCAATTTTGTACATCATTTGCATCTCAGTTCCCTAAATGGTAATTCTAAGAACTACTTTGAAATTATACCTAGTTTATGGATTCTAAAGTCTTGAAAACACAGTTCTGTGTTATTTGTCATCCATAAGCAAAGCAATATTTCGAATTACATATGTTCTGTAGTTCTCATAGATACATGTTAATGCTTATCCTTGTTTTTTCAGTCAAGACAGATTAAACTAAAGAAATGAGAACTGTAAATGCAAGAGAGAAAAAAAGAACAGTACTCTTAGATTGTTCAGTTTCTTAGTCTTTCTAGTTTACTTGTTAACCAAACTGAAAATTGTATTATGATCTGTTTTCACACTCACACTCTTTTGCTATGACAGAGACCTGTAGTTCTACTTTCACCTTAGCTGAGAAAATTAGCTTCCGAATAAACATTTTTAAAATTAATTTCTTTTTGTAATGATTCTTATTAAGAAATACAAAAGGAGGCAGAATGTAGGAATAATTAAAAAATCTAAGTTTTTCCAGTTACTGTGGTGTGGTGGGTTGATTTTTCTGGCCTCCCAGTGCCCTCAAAGCTATTCTATCACTGTCCCTTCTCAACAGGACAAGGGGACAAAAAATGATGAAAAGGTTGTGCATCAAGACAAGGACAAAGAACACGTACCTATTATTGTCACAGAAAAATATGACTCAACTTAGGGAAATTAATTAATTTATTTACAATTAATCAAAGCAGGATAATGGGGAAATAAAAACAAATATTAAAAACACCTTCCCCCCATCCCTTTCTTCTTCCCATGCTCAACTTTACTTCTGAGTTCCCTACCTACTCCCCCCTGAGTGGCAGAGGTAGATGAGGAAGGGATCTTGTGATCAGTTTTTAACATTTTTTCTGTTACTCCTTCCCCCTCACACTCTTCCTCAGCTAAATTATAGAGTCTCATTAATAGGATACAGTTGTTCATGAACTTCTCCAATGTTGGTCCGTTACATGGCTGCAGTTTCTCATGAACTGCTTCAGCATAGGCTCTTCTCCGCAGTGCCACAGGTCCTCACAGGAGCCTGTTCCACTGTGGGCTCTTCACAAAGCTGAACCTTGCTTCAGCATGAGACCCTCCCTGGGCTGTAGGTGGCTATCTTCTCCAGTATGAACCTACGTGAGTTGCAGAGGGACAACCTGACTCAGTTTCCAGTGTCTTTGTCTTCTCACAAAAGTGATGACCACAACACCTTCTACTATCAAACTGCTACAAAAACCAAATACACATGGACACTGCATAAGGACTGTGAGGACTCTTTAGACAGTAAGAAAGTATAATCATAAGTCTAGAAACTAAAGCTGACATTTCAGATAAGAATCTATTTTGTGTACTGCCTATTCAGTCAATGTCATACCTTTTTTGTTTTTGTTGGGTTTTTTTTTGTTTTTGTTTTTGTTTCTTTTTCAGCAATACAAAAATAAATTAAAGTGGTTTTAAAAAGCAGCCCCTCTCAAGAATCTCCATTAAATAGCCAGTTTACAAGGAACAAGATATATAGGTTCCACATCTCTTGGAGTCCCGTATCACATCCTTGCTTTACTATCACATCATATTCACAGAAAATTATTCCCACTTACTGTGTTCAATGTCTGGCAGACTAAAAGGCTATTCTGTAAAAGGGGTGAGGATTCCAGTGCAATTGCACAATAGCTATCTACTTTGTTTTCCATATTTTCTTACAAGTCTTATATTCAATACATTTCTGAAAATTTCGTGGTGTTTTTTATTATGAAGTCAGAGTATCATTCATTTTAAAAAACAGAACTGGAAAGCCGAAGGCATTCTTTTCATTTGCATATATTACAGAGTAAACTCAGAAACACAGATGTGAACTCTTATTAGCAACAGATCACAGTATTTTCATGGACAGATCTAAACCTAATGATCAGCCTAAATATGATTGTGCTTGTTTTCTCTGTTGGGTGCATCTGGTACTTGTAAGAATTTTATTCTCAAGTGTTAATTTACATCAACAGAATAATTCATAATTTTTGTTGTGGGTTATTTGATAATACATATCATCGTATTGAATTTTGACACAGCTTCACAGTCCTGGATGAAACTAAATATCTTGCATCTGTGATCCCAATTTATGCAAACTGCTAAAATTAGCTGTCTCTAGGCCACTTTATGTGACTACATGGGTTGTTTCTTGTGTGTGTGTGTGTGAATGTTTGCAGAAGTGAATGACAATGCATCTTTGCTTTTTCTTTCTGACTCAAACTGCCAGAAAACAGAGGAATACTGTGTTCTCCAGTATATAACACTGATACATACTGTTGAACATCTGTAGTTTTCCTGTTCTAGCTGGATATTAACACTATAGATATATATATAAATATATAAATAATATAAATAAGTGTCTGTTTATACTGTCTTTTATATTAAAAATCTATAAATATATTTTCTAATAATTTCATAGAGTTGGTGGTATAGCCATAAGAAGAATTACTTTTGGAGTAAATAATCTCCACTGGTTAGGTAATACTAATATAAGATTTTAAATTATTTCTTTGATTAGTAATTTTTTATCATTTTAGAATATTTAGTTTAGGAGGAACTCTGTTTTTATGGAGAGGAATACATCTCTCTCTCTTCTCTCATATCTGGCATTTGAGAGCTGATGTTTGTTTTTCTCCTCCATAAGATATTCTCAAAATGAATATTTACAAAATTATTTTGAAAAACTGCACAATAATAATTTCTGTATTGTGATGTTTGGTCAGTCTTATCTGAGTGGAAAATGTGATCAAAAATGTGTTATTATTTTTATTAAACTCCTACATGTTTTACTTTCTGTTGCTGCACATACAGATGTAGATTTAAAATTCCCTCTTTTATTGATAAAGTATTCAATATTGGTTTTGGTGGGGTTTTTGTTGTTTGTTGTTTTTTTGGGGTTTTTTTTGGAGGGGTGGGTTTTGTTTTGTTGGTTGGTTTGTTTTGTTTTGCTATTGAAACCATGCTAGAATGCATCGTGGAAGACTGAAAGTTTCCGAAGTTTGCAAAGATTTTCACACATGCACAAGACACAGCACAACTGCATTTACTACTGCTGATGTCACAGTTATGTACAGAAGAAAATATATAGAAAAAAAAGAACTGTGGAAAATAGATTAAATAGCATGACTAAGCATTAGTCACCTAGACAGTTACAAGATAGAATTAGAGTTTATAAATGAGAACCAGTAGCATTCCCACTGACTTAGAATGCTATCCAGTGTTTGGGAACAATAAAGTTCCTATATAACACAAGAGCATAGAAGCAATGTTATATTGTCTTCAGGCTTAGAAAGATAAAGCAGATGCATAGTACATTGATAGACAAAAAAAAGCTTTTGTAACTCAGAGAGGTAAAAGGCATTTTAGATGGAAGAATACGTATTTATTTTTGTTGATAATTTATTGAACTTCCTTCTTTGGCATTTCAACTGTTTTTAAATTCTTTTGTGTTGCCTGATAGTTTGAATTCCTTCTCTTCTCTTATTTAACCTTCTGTCATGTATTTATGCTGTATATGCATACTATAGCTATGAGTTAGGCTGATTTCCCTTTGTATTTTGTGGTGCCTTCTGAGACACTGAGGAAAAAAGAGTGATGAACATGAGAATCACAAGCATAATGTTGGTATCCAGCAAAGGTAATAAACTTGCTTTTTTCCTCTCTCATCCTTTTTCCATTCTGAAATTCAGCAGAACCTCTTTGGTTTAATATTCTCTTAAACAGAATCTCTACAATTTAAATTTAAAATGTCTTTTATAGAAAGTTAAATAAAACTCCAGACAGCATAGAGGGTGTAGCAAGACGTTGGCAGTGGGGGCTGGGACTGCCCCATGCTGGACACAGAAAGTTCAAGTCAACTCCAGCCTACCCACCACAACACATAGCAGAGCTCACAAGTGAGGGAGTGGTGGCTTGAGAAAAATATAATTAAAGAAAGGGCAAAATATGCCAAATGGGAGAGGGATAACAGAGTCAAAAAGAATGAGAAAAACCAGAAGCAACACCAAGGTGAGAGAAGTATGGGAGGTAGTGTTCCAGGCACCAGAGCAGAGATTCACCTCAAGCATGTGGGAAGACCCCAAGTCAAATTTGTTTTGCCCATGACAGTTACTGGCAAGGCATCTTGCTGCCTTTATGTCAATTCCTGAGCTTTTCCATCTCATTTTCTCACATGCCCTGCTCAGGAGGAGGGTGAGAGCGGCTGAGAGGATGTCTGGCAGCCAGCCAGAATAAATCTACCACACACACACGATATGTCACATCAAACATGTAGGTAAAGTAGCATATAGAATATAGAACATTTTTTACATGAAATCACATATATTTCCAGACCAGAATTATGATACTGATTTCAAATTTAGAAAAAAAATTTCCTTCATGGCAAGTCCACGACGAAAAAAAAAAAAAAAAAAAAGGTGGCTTTGACACAAGGAGTCACATTTTCATAATAAAAGAAAAAATTATGTTCTTGCAAATGTGATTGAAATAATTAGTGAAAGATTGAAATTGCCTGCAGAGACTTTTCTCAGGGTCTTGAGAGCACTTGCCTGTTGGAGTTGAGCACTGAATGAATTCCTCATTTTTCTTTGCTTGCATATGTATCTTTGCTTCACCTGCTAAGCTTTTATCCCATTTTGGCCATTCTGGTCTCTGCCTCATCCCCCGGGAGTGGCATAAAGAGTGACTGGGTGGAAGCTGAGCTACCAGCTGGGGCTAGCCTGCCACAGGCACAAAATTTTACTGGTTACAAAAAATAATTTAATATTGTATTACAATGAATATAAAGCTGCAAAGTCTGCACAAGTAATATATGAGTATGAAGAGATTTGTGGAGAAATAGTCAGAAGGTATTACTAGCAAGAAATGAGGTCTTCCAGTGTGAAGTGACATATTTCTGTTTACTACATTTTATAAGAACATATTTTTATGGACTTATGGCAGAGCCTTGAGACCTTTTCATAATGATTCACACTCTCATTTTACTTATGAACTGGATGATACATATTTTCAAGACAGTTTGCTTACTGTTTTGCAACTCATGTTAGCTTATGATCTACATGCAGGATATAATTTTTCTAAGGGATGAATTTGAATGCATTTTGCCTTCTCCTCTTTCCTAGTGCAGGAAGAAAATTACTATTTGTTTACATGTCTTTGTTAATATAAGACACACTTCTGAAGACAGGGTAACTGAGTTTCTTGTTACTAGATCTTTTGGGGTGGATTAAAGTGAAACGAAACTGAATGACTGGTGTTTTAATATATACATACACATAGCCTGTTTATTTTATAACATTTTGGTTGCAATGGCAAAGAGGTATGAAGCTACTCTCATTATTATCTATAGAAATACAAAAATATAAAAGTATAAAAAATATTACTTAAATATGTAAGAAAAAGATATAACTATAAAGAAAATATAAGAGTAGACAGTGGAGAGGAAAAATATCACCACCCATGGATCCAGCAACCAGACTTAATTGTTGCAATTTAAATATCTGTTGGTCAAAGTGATGGTCACAGTCTTGGTCTGTTGGGGGTGAGGGAAACCCTTGAAACACAAAGTTCAATGTGTCATTCAAGTTCAGGTGGGACCACCCAGGTGCTTTCCCTGCTTGGGGGGAGTTTTACACTGTCAGGTGCAACACCATGGATCTATCTCCACACTGTGGATCATGCACAGCCCTCTGGTAGAGTGCCCCAAAAATGAGTTTGGAGACCTTTGGTAGTTGAAGCATGTTTTGATCAAAATACTCAAAACCAATAACTCAAAACCACTAGGCTGTATTTTACTAAGGTGTGTGGGTCAGCATGTGCTGGATACTTTCTGAAATGCTTTGTCTTGGTTGTATGTTACTCCTTTTAACTTTTGCCAAAAGACTTATTTTCTTACTCATTTAAAAGAAATCTCTTGGAAAACTATCCTTCACTCTCATTTGCTCTCTTTGTCTCCCATGTCCTTCTATCTCTTGGTTTACTTCTGTGGACTTGATGCTCTAAAGATAGATGATAAAGATGATGAAGAATAAGGGAAATAAGGAATAAAGGAATAAGGGAAAGAGGACCTACTTTCATCTCTAAACTCTGCTGTTGAAGGACATCCACATACATCGTATTACAGTGATCCAGGCTTTTGAAACGTGGAGCTTTCTGGAACATTGTTCTTGTATTAATAGCATAAAAGACTCATAAAGGGTACTTTGGCTACATTCATCATCATCACCATCATGGTTAGACTTCGCAAATGAAGATTTGGGAGGGCTCTACCCACGCTTGCTGCAAGCGCGCTGATAGCTGATAAGGCCGATGCGAGATAGGCAAGTCCGGTTGCAAAAGGCACAGCAGAAAGTCCCATAGGTGGCACTGTCAAGGTAAGGTTCTTTCTGCATTGTCTTTTCTCCTCCAGACTGATTCTGTGTGTGATTTCAAAGGAGACAGCAGCATTATAGATGGTGTGTCTCCAAACGGAGTAAATGACTTTAAAGGAAAATACTTTTTCTTTTTTTAATTTAAAATATTCAGAAATTTCTTCATGGAAATTCTATAATATAACTTGCATTCTATAGCAGCAAACAAAAATTGGTATGTTTTGTGCATTCTCTCCAGGTTCCTTTGGTTTTTATTCTCATTGTAGCTCACAGACATGTAACTCAGAAACAATACATAATAAGGTAGCAAAACCACCAGATAAATTAGTTTTCTGGAAAAAGTATCATGCCTATTTATCCTTTAGCACAAAGTCGTGCCTGGAAGGAATGTCCAAGTCTTTAAAAAGCTTTTCTGTTAGCTTCAGTGAGAATATGTGTGAAGGCAAAGGCCTGCTCTCAGCAGGTGATTGGCACCTTGCGGGATGAAAGTTTACTGAATATTTCATCAATGAAAAGAACTCTCTTTCATATGGTACAAGATTTAATACCTGTTTCTAATGATCTCTCAGTCTATCTGACCATAGCACTTCCACAGTTATGGCTGTGGACTTTCTCTTATGGATTACTTCTCTTTATGGTCTTAAGACATCTTACCATAATCACAACATGGCAATTAAAGTATCCTTTTTGGGGTTTCTTTGTGGCTTTATACTTTATAATGTATTATTTTTGGTCAATCAATGACCACATCTTCTAGTATTTTGTTTGAAAGATAGAAAGTATTTCAACTCCTACACTTTTACTTCATCAGGAAAAGGTTACATATGTAAACAGAGATTCCTAATTGTGTCTTTTTTATACAAAGAGTGGGGAAGCTGACATGACAAAAAAAAGAAGGAAAGGACTGGTGATGCCAGAAAAGATTACATATAAGTGGTGTTTACTTCTACCTTGCAGGACTTTTAAAGAATCTAAAATTCAATGTGATAATTCATACTCTGCTGCTGAAAATAGCAAAATAAACCCCACACTCAGAAATATGATTATTAGAGCCTACGGACTCCTGCCTCAAGCTTTGAAAGCTCTGTCCATTTTGTTAAGCTCTCTTAGTAAGATTCTATTCCTTAAAGAAAAGTAACCTTCGAAATATATTACACTAAATTTTGTGCAAAACTCCCATTGACTTGCAAGGAGTTCTGCATGCACCTGATTATAGCTCGCAAACATGTCAGGAGACAGTTAGTTGGGACTTCATAACAAAGTTTCCATAAATCAGATAACTGTTTGGAAATTTATATAGAGAAACAGAGTTGGATGACAAGCAAAACACTATTCAAATAGTTGTGTTTTAGTTTAGGTTTTTTAATGAAAAATAACATTATCTAAGAAAATTTTTTTTCTCAAAAATAGCCCATATCATACTTTTTATAGAATGTAATTAATCATTTTTATGTTTTTGAGTTTCTTTGAGACCAATGAAAATGGATTTTTTGTCGAAAATTCACAGGTTTTTTGCAATGGAATAAAAGTAATGAGGCTAAGTTTCATTACTGCAAAATCAAGATTATTAACTCTGTCTGAATTTAGTATGACAAGAAAAAATATGACTTGATGTCCCAAAAAATATCAGCTTGGGAACCTTAAAAATACATCTCCCTAGACATATATTTTGCATTTTATTGTATTTACATTATTTATTAATTTTTAACATATTTTTGCCTTATTATCACATGATTTATTTTAAATTTTAGGATAAAATATTAGGAAGTATTTTTACATATAGGTATAATTCTTAAATATGTTTCTTTGTAGCTTCAAATTCATGTTCAGAATGTACTGTGTAGCATCAACTGTAGAATTACCACAGTTTGATTTTCTATTTTCTTATGAATGAAAATAATGGTAGAGAAAAGTTCTAAGGAAAAAGAAAACCTTTTGTTTTCCTTTTAATCAGCAAACAAGGTCAATCCATTTCTAAAGAAAAGATAGATTCTGTGTATCAGTATACCTGCACTACGGTTCTTTTACCTGAGTCCAAAACTTTACTTTCATATCTGCAATGTTAAAGTGACTCAGCAGTTACTTGTGCAACCCCAGTCTATTTACTGAGAGAGGAGAAGGCCTTGATACCATGAAAGCTTTCTTCAGCCATAGATAAAACATTACTATGTTCACCAGACATTCTGTGCTGCAACAGATTGCTGGTAGGTGATTAATGGCATTGTCCTAGTTACATGTTATTTCTCATGAACTACTAATAATGGATTGTTGGCAGCAGCTGCCCAGGGCACACCTGACCCCTCAGGCTACAAGCTGGGTATGTAAGAACTCTGTGAGATAGGGAAGTTTTCCTGTCTTCACACTAATGACTCAGCTGTGATAACTCCCCTCCGGGGAGTCATTAGCACCTTCACACCCAGCCTGAGGGGTCTTCTCTGTGAATGGGCCATCAAGGATTCCAAAAATATCCCATGAGTCACAGAGTAAATCACCCATTGTGAAACTCCTTGCCCTAGGGGAGGTACTGAGATCCTCCTGAACGTAAGTACAGATAATCTTGGGGTTTGGGGACTTCTGGTACCACTTGTTGGTTCCAAAGAAGGACCTGAATCTCAACAGGACTGCAACTGCCACTCTTGACCAGACTGAGACCATCATGCTCACCAACAGGTTTCTTCTTTCCTTTTACTTTGTACTAGGGGGGGACTACATGGTGCTCGGCGCAGAGGCTAATGAAGACCATTCTGCTTGTGCCCTAGGGTGCTGGGTTATACATCTGATTTTTTTGTGGGTTAAAACCAGTTTTAATTTGTTTCATTGTGTTTACTGTAATCATTTTAGTAAATTGCAACTGTGACATATAATCTCTTTTGATGTGAGTTCATTTCTCTTGCCAGTTTACCTTTAAATCAGCACAAGCATGCTGAAATTCAGAATCTTGGCTCAGGAAATAAAGAATTAATTGCATATATATAATCATTTGGACATAAATAATTGATCAAGTCTTGGACTAAATCTGGATCCAGCTGCACCTAAACTCCTCTGATAAGGAGTTTAGAACAGAAGGGGTTCCTCTCTGAACTTTGTCTCAACAGGAGGGTCTCTCTGGTAATTTTGTCTGACCCTGTCCTCTATGCAGTTAACAATCAAGTGTACCTTGCCACTGAATCTTGTTAAACCCCTATCTCATTTACTATCAAACTTGGTGAAATTGCTGGTTTATATTAATAAACATATTACTACTTCTTTCTTATAAGTGAAAGTTATACGACAGTGACAGCTAGTTTTGAAAACTGCAATTTTTATTTGCTCATAGGAACTCTAGTTTTTGTAGCTGACCTGCCAAAGATTTTATTTTCACCAGTCATTATCAAACTTCTCACAAATTGGACTACATCTATCAGAGTGTGAAATCACTGTGTATTCCTTCATCTCAGCAATCACTAATGTGAGGAGTGACAGTGATATTTTCTCAGGACAAAATTATGTTCAGACCACTGTAACAAATTCCAAAAAGCTTGAGATGTTGTCAGATCTCTTTCAAGGTGCTGAAAGTTCAAGGATTACCCCAAGGTTGACTTCCTGTATGTTCTCTAATTATGGATCTCCATGTAGGAAAGGAAGAAAGTTCAAAATCATAAAAAAGAAATAAAGTCAGAAGTCATAAAAGGAAATGAAGAATGGAAAGAAGTTAGATAATTTAGACAAGAACAAATTCATGATGTGGGGGAATGGAAGGGTGAGAATGGAAGACTATAGTATGGTTGGAAAGCTCCATCAGAGAAAAAGTAGTTAATCAGTGGCAAACAGAGGAAAGCTATAAACTTTCTAATAAGCATTTCCACTTGTCAGTGGAAGTCAAGATACCAAGGCCAAGTAACAGAAAGCTGCATAGTGAACTCAGACTTTTAGCCTTGCTGAAACATTACGCAGATGTAAATGATGCTTTTGCTTTACAATTTTCTCACTGTTGCTAAAATCTTGGTAAGTGCATATGCAAACACCAGTAAAAGAAAACTTTCTGCCTCAAGTTCTAAACTAAATGTGCAGGGAAAACTACAATTTCATTGTATGATTTTGTTTTGTTAGGGTTTTTTGTTTGTTTGTTTAACCAAAGCCCGTTCTAAGGATTTTGAGTGACATACAAGACTGGAATAGAGCATTGAGTCCAGTTTTCTGAACTTGAAATCAAGAGGCTTATTCTCCTTTACACACATCTAGAAAACATCAGTATTAAGGTAGTTTTGGCAGATGTTTTTTAATTGCCTATTTTAGAGGGCTGCTTGAGAACAGCTTAAGAAACTAAGTGATAGAAGGGCACTGATCAATGTCTTTCAGTCAGTTACACAGGATCTCCTTTTCCCTTGCTAAAATGGGTCTTAGCCTTGACTCTTACAGACTAGAATTATTTCTTTTGAGCATTGAGATGTTCCAGAAATCGTCTCACCAATGCTGTGTAAATGGCGCAGGCACTCCTCCAATTCTTTACCTTACACATCTTGAAACATCTTGTTCATTCTAGATCATATCTTTTTCTGTGCAGAGGAAATACTGGCATCCCTTATTAAGGAGGAAGTTCTAAAAGAGGTGATGTGGTAAGTAGATATGGCTTCTGAAATACCTCTTGCCAAAATATTTAAATGCTAGCGAATCAGTATTTCCTTACAGGAAAATGTTATGTTACTGTGAATTAATTTGCTTTTGCTTCTCAGCCTCCCTCTGATAAAAACTCATGATATTCCACACAAAGTTTTCACAAGAATTGTTGGCATTCCTTTTTTTTTTTTTGTTTCACAGCTGGAGTCTTTGTGTGGTGAAAATTGATTCCTAATACAGTCACAAATCCTCTTAAATTCAGTGAAAATTTTGCTTTAATATAAGAAATCCTGTAATGTTTGAAGAAATATGTCCAAGAAAAGAACTTCATACCCAACAAACTATCCCAGTTGGGATATATTTTGAGCCTCATTAGATGTTGTGTTGGTAGTGCTGAGGTCACAGCAGTATGGGTTTAGCCTTCAGGTTAGGTTTTCAGTCCATGAACCTAGGAGGAAGGTTGTGCTCCCTGCCCTCCCCACCATGTGGTCACTGAGCCCTTAGGGAAAGGACACAGAGATCACACAGCCTAGGGAGGGTGCAAACAGAGAGACTTTATTCAGACAGACAGGGTTTTTATAGACCTTGGAGGGAGTTCAAATCCTCCAATGAGGGGAAAGGAGAGTGTCTGGCTGTGGGCCAATAGGGATGAGGGAATTTACATTCAGGTGGGGAAGGGTTTCAGGTAACAAGGTGGATCCCGTCCCTCTGCTCACAGAGGGGGGTCTTGGGAAGACACAGAGGATTTCTGGGAAGGAACACAGGGGATTCTGTGGGGAAACACATGGATTCTGGGGGGAGGAAACACATGGAGAAGGCAAAAATATTTCAAACAACATTAAACACTTCAGTGGTCAAAACGTTATCAGTGACATTCTGAATTCATTCCCACAACAAACTAGATACACTAATAATATATTTTTGCCTTTTATATATTTCTTAGGGCCCACTTATTCTGTAAAATGGGGGATACTTTCCTTGATTTCCAATTTATGATAATAAATGAAGCACTTGGAAAGAATGTTCTGAGAGAAGCTGAGTAAAGTGAATGTGTATATGCCAGCATCTCTTGCTTAGGCACCAAATTTCCCCAATTGTTTAGAGGTCAAGTGAAATAGTTTTCCTCAATTAAGTATTCATGTTCCTTATAATATTGGTAGAAGGAACTTGACTGTACAGAACAGTTGAGACAGGAAGAGACTGATACCAGTTTTTCAGTTTTCATTTTCTGCTTAATTTTTAGGTTTTTTGGTTGGTTGGTTGGGTTTTTTTCTTCTTAAGATTTTATATGTGTTTTTTGTGGTATGCAGTATCACAGTACATAAATGTGTCTCTGTCATCTATTTTTAACTCAATTTTATTACAGAGTCAGAGCTGGGATTTGAATGACTGAAATTGCACAGGATTTTAATATAATGCATTGCTCTGTGCAATAATTTAATTTACCAAACATGACTTACTTATTTTTTAATTTAGCTTTTCTGTAAAGAGTATCTTCTTAGTGGAATGATAAGCCCAAATTGCATTGTACTACCATTCATAAATCATACTTTCTTTTCATGTCCAATTAAATACAAAGGGTCACTAGAATAATATGAAAAACTTATTTCTTGCTACTTGTAAACTTTCTCCCTATCAGTTATTATGAAAATATTTTGTATTATTTTTCAAAGAAATTAATATAAATTTTAAAACATAGTCTGATTTTTTTTTTTCTTGCATCTGTTTGTATAACTGCATCAAAGTTTTTCACCTTGAAGATTGGTTTCATTCAGCTCTTTAACCTTCTTTCTTTTTTTATTTATTTTTTTACCATTGTTTTCCTCCATTTGTCAAGTGGAATAACAATATTATGTTGCTTGATGTTTTTATAACTAACTTGGAGGCTCATTGAAAACATAAACTTTCAAGGGGTTGTGGAGATGCTGTCCAGCCCTTGCTATAACCCATTTTCTCCCATTCATGTGCCATGAATGCTATGGGCAAGGGGGACTGTTACAACCTCGTTTCAAAGCTCCAAGCTTTACCCACTGTTCACATTTCAGACTTCAAGAGATTTCATCGACATGAATCCTTGTAAAGCCATTGGCTCTTTGATACCTTGAGTTCATACCTGGAGAATAACTACATTTTTGTCCAAGAGATTTCTTTTAATTTGGTGAGAAAATAGGTGTTTCGGCTAAAACGTTTAACAGGAGCAACATTCAACTTCACAAAAGCATTACAACAGATTATTGAGACTAGCAAGCATTGCTATAGTAGGGAACTTTTGTTACACCCAGCAAACATAAACTCCATGTCACTTAAGTGAGGTACACACACCTTACAGAACATAAGTGTTTAAGTTACCCACAAGAGGAAGAAAAGAATAAGGGAAGAGAGATTAAGAGAAGAAATAAGTTCAAACCTCAAGGGCTGACATTTTGATTTCTTATTATGGAAGTAACAAAGGTTAAAATGTTAAGGAAGTAAATCCAAATATTTCTGAACTAAGTAAGTATTACTACTCAGAAATAACAACAAAAGAACTCATATGGGTAACTAGAAAAGTAAAAAAAAGTATAAAGATATCAGGAGGGAAAAACAAACAGCAAATGACATAAAATATCAAGAACACTAAGAAGATTATGAAGTGAAGCCAAGCAGTTTATGAAAGCAAAAAGTGACATGAGAGGATTTCCCAGGAAAAGAAACAAATAAAAGGCTTTTCATATACAATATTTTCAATGGGGAAATACCGTTAACATGCAAATCATGGGAATTCTAACCATGATGTCTAGAGAGACATGAGAATCCTTTCCAATACAGATATGCATCCTCTCAGGAGTCCATTCCTTCATGGAGAACTCATCTGTACTCTTAGTTTGAATTCCTTTTCCCAATGCATTAAATATCTCTTGGAATTCTTACTTCACATTTTCCTCTTCATAGACTAGTACATGAAAGTATCTTCAATGCACAAAGAAATTAATAAACAGGAAATGCTATCTCCCCTTAAAATAAAATTAAACTCCAGTGTTAAGAGCATCCTTCCATAATGGATTTATGATGAAGAGGACAGTATATTCTCAAGAGTCCAGAGGTTAAAAAAAAAAAAAAATCAAAAAAATCAAACCTGTAAATATGATAAATATAATATTGAGAACATAAGTATGAGATATTCCTACTATAATCACAATCCAGAACTAGAATAAACAACCAAGTGTTGTGATAGTAATCAAAATATAGACATGCTAACATTATCAGATGAATTGTTATATTTTTTTTATTTTTGTCCATCTGTATTTAAGGCACATAATTTTTATTTGCTTTATTATTTTGAATCTGAATTTTAGATAAATAAAATGCTACCTTGTTTACAGATTTGTAATAACAATATTGAATGCTGCCCCATCCAAAAGCTGTAAAAAAAAGATAGGCTATGTAAGTGAAAGAAAAACAAAAATAAATCACATAAAAATATTTACATTAACACTTACTATTTGTTTGTTATTAACATCGCGAGTATTTCTTGACCTTATGAATCAGTGGGGTTGACACAGAGGCATGAAACACCTTCAGAGACCAGTTTAGGAAAGTTATTTAATGAAGAAGGGAAGTACTTTTAGAAAATGTTATGATGATCATAGGTGATGACAGGAATGGGCAAGTGAGCAGTCAAATATGCCTTTGCTAACACAGCAATACTGGAATGGAGTAATGCAAAAGTTGTGAAGGACTTTTGCAGTAGGAGCACCTTATTTAACCTTTAAACTTGAAGTAAGGTGACTTCTGAATAAGTTCATTAATGTGGTTGTTTGTTGCAGAGTGCGTGCATGTGTGCACAGGTGTGAGTGTATTTGTCTGGGTTAACAATTTCCTTTAGCATAGCAGAAAAGCACACTGCAGTAGGAACAGAGGTCACAAGGATTCCTCGAAAAACAGATTTTATTGCCATTGTTCCAGTTTGCAAGCACTTGCCAGCGTAAAAGACTCTGATACATATGACCAGCTGAACTGGGCTTCACAATTAAATTAAAATTAAATTCTTCTAGCTAGACTGAGAGCATAGGAGTCAAGACAAAGGGAAAAGTGTATTTCATATCTTTATAACTATCTGGGAATTCCAATTGTTTAAAAATGCTGGCTATTAGTCATAAACCTGAGGACTAATTCCTTCCCTGGGACCTATTGTGAAGATCATTTAGTCTATTAGCATAATATCAATACTTTTTAAAGTTTCTCTTAGTCTATTACGTAAAAGATATCTGAAAATCGTGATAGTTCATTCCATAGCAAACAAATCTTCATCTATTATGCTTGATTATTACATGCTCAATTTCTAAGCTCTTTTTCTTCCCTTTATTTTTCTTTTTTACAATTTCACTTCTTATTTTCTTTTATACTTTCTTTGAGGAAAAAAGAATCTTACTACAGGGAAGTTAAGGATAGAAAGATTTCTTTGTATTTTGAATCAGATCATAAATCTTTAGACATCATTATTTGTAATCTAAAATGTTTAATAGGCAATACAGTGTTAATGTAATCCAAATATGCTAAAGTTGGAAACTATTATTAGAAAGAAACTAGATTTTTAACTGCAGTATCTTGCCCCCAAATTATATTTGGGTAGATTGGAAATCATTTTGTTGTGAAGTTATGAAACATTATGATTTTATAAGGCAAGAGCGTGACATTACTCATGCAGAGAGAGATGACACAGCACATATCATCAGCCTTGCAGACACTTTCACAGAGGTGGAAAAACCACTTATCTGTTAAGATGTCAGTTAGCATGAGTCTGTGCACTATTTTATTGTTCTTTAGAAAGTATCTTAGATCAAATACACAGGAAGGGGTTTTTTTGTTTGGTTTGTTTGGTTTTATTTTTGTTTGGTTTGTTTTTTAATATATATATACTTCATGTCTCATCTNTCCTCTTACTCCCCACCCTACCCCTTCTCTTTCCTCCCCTCCGCTCTTTCCTGATGAGTCACTGCTTGTGGACTTGCGAGAATGTATGAGAAAAGTCTTGTTTCAGAAGTATTAAGATACAATGTGCAAATTGAAGCTGGTGTTTTTGGAGCATGGGTCATTTTCTGTAAGGGGTTCCATCTACCACAGTGACATAAGTGTTTAAAAACACTTTTGTGTCAGTGTGATCTAATCCTTTTCAGAGATAAGATCG
>VXAU01000453.1:58434-73638 GCA_013399695.1 Formicarius rufipectus | reverse complement strand
TTTGTTTTTGTTTTGTTGGTTTTTTTCGTTTTGTTTTGTTTTGTTTTTTTTTCTTTTTGGTGTCATGGGTGTTCATGAAGAAAACTTTAAAAAATGAGCAATTCAGAAAGACCATAACAACTGTAACTTATGTTTGTGCTATTTTGCTTTCAGATTTTTTAATTTTTTTTTAGTTTTAGTACCTATTGTTAAGATACTGAGTGACCTGTGCTTCATTTTATTGCTCTTTTGCAGAACATTTTATATAAACTGGTTATATTTCAAATGTAGGAAGAGAGCTTGAATTCTTTTGAATGTTAGCCTGTTATGAAATAATGCAGTTTCTCCATTTCCAGTTATTTCTCATGTATTATTTGGTGCTTTATTTTTTTTTTGATTGAACAATGCATATTACAGTGTTAGTAATTATTTAGGCAATCATCATGCCCAGGAATATCTTAAAGTAGACCTGGGAAGCATTATTTTTATGTCCTTAAATCAGAGAATTAGTTTGTCAATTATTTTTAAAATTTGCTAGAAAGTCAATAATCTGTATCTGACCTACCAAATACCTTTGTAAAATAGCTAATTAAAAAAAATCAATATGCCTGATAGAACCTACTGTCAGCATCTTTTCTGTTATAAAAATTATCTATATTTTGCTTTGTCATTTGAATGTAAAACTGCAGCCTTAGTTACTACATCCTTTGCAGACTGCTGTCTCTATGCAGATCTGTATATGCATGTGTGAAGAACTTAGACACACACACAAAAATATAGGTGTGAAAAGTGAACTGGGGTTGGAGGAGATCACTCAGCTGTAAAAATAACATTTCAAATTCCTGTGAAAGCACCCTAAGTAAAAGGACTTATCACACAATGCAAATATATCTTCAATAAGACACTGTGGTATTCTCCCTAAGTTTCTTTTATAGTCAAGAAAATAGTATGTGCTACCAGATTGAGAACTGAGAAGCAAAGGTGCTTCTAGATTAAAATTGCATGAACTATATTAGATACATACTGACATAATGAATAGTGCTTTCAATCTGTTTATTTCCTTCTACTGAATATAAAAAGAGTCTACTTACAAATCTGATTAATTCAACTGTATAAATCTTCACAGTAGATTTCCAAAATCAAGTGAGATGAATAATGCTTTTTGTGGCTGCTTTTTGATTATTTGCTTTATTTGTTGGGGTTTTGTTTTGTTACATTAGGGGTGACAAAATTCTATTTATGGAAACACAGAGTGTCTCTGTAAAACTTGGTTAGCTCTTGTTAATAGCAAGACCTATTTTAAATTCATACTTTAGATATTTCCAAACTTAATTTTTGCCATATCTTATGATCATGCTTTCAATTCTAGATTCTACACACATAGGATCTGGTGCATTTCTGCAAAACAGGAATTTAAACCAAAAAGAACTGGGTGGAGTNTTTTTGGTTTTGGTTTTTTCCCCCCTCAACAAAGGATATAACTCTTATGATATCCAATGCCTGGGAATAGGATTAATTTTTCTTGAGGAAGTTCAAAATTGTTTTATTATTAACATTTTAATCACTTGATTAAAGGACAGAGAAAGTGACATAATAAAAATTTCAACTGCTGTGCAAACAAAGAATTGAGATCTAGCAGGTATAAAAGAAAACAGTGTAGTATTTTATGTATAGCCTTTATAGCTAAAGTAACCATTTATGAGGGTGGGCTGAAATATTTATTCATTTTATTCTTGAAGTTTATCATGTGAAGTTTAACTGCAATGTCTGGGGCAATAATAGGCACTCAAAAGTCTTCCTTCCTGGGTGGATGCTCTTACCTCTAGTTATACACAATTGCTTTAACCATGTTCTCTCACCCTCACCTCATTTTTCTCTTCTTCTAAAGAAAGTAGTCATAATGGATACATTGAGGAAAACTGTGTCCCATGGTATTTTACAGCACATACTTTGCAGTTATTTTGAAGGAGACTTAAGAATTTGGATTAATGTTGATACTTACTTTTTGTATGTGAGTGATTACATCCCTCCTTTAGGGGATCATTCTAGACCACTAACTCCTAGAGAATGCCAGGCCTTTCAAATATTTGGATTTCAGGCCACTAATCCCCAGAAATCCATGTTTACCCTCGGTGTCCTAGTTGTAGTTAACAGTTGTGACTACATTATTTTTGGTTCACACATTTTTCCAAGCAAACCCAAGCCCACTTTTTCCCCTAAACTTGTTAAATTTTTCAGTCTATCTACTGGATGAAGACTAAAAAACCCATTTTTTTAGCTTTGATATTTTGAAGTAATCCAAATTTTAAAACAAGTATTGGAAGGAAAATCAAAGGACCCAGTGAAACAGATCTTCTAGGTCTGCACTGACTGCATTGTTTGGGATAAAATAGCATGAGGTGTTAGTGTTTCAGAACATCACTGTCATACTGATGTCTACAAATAGAATAGACACACCTAGTTATAACCAGTATTAACATATCTTATTCATGAAGTTTAATGCAATGCTTTACTGAAGACACACAACTCTTGATACAAGAGGGAAAAACTCAGGCAAAGGCAAATTAAACATGAGGCTACCTCATTTATCCCACTTAATGAAAGCAGACAGGTACTGAGTTTCTCTATCTCTAGGTAAGAGAGTCTGAACTTTTAATATGTACATTATTTACATTTGTACTTGTTTCCTTTCTGATGGATGTAATATTCTTGAGGTCATAAAAATTCTGTCATTGTTAGTGTGATCTGCATAGAAAAGGTAAAATCCATTACCCCCTCAACTGTTTAACAGTACACTGTGGTATACATATGACTTCAAATGCTGTTTATTAAATGGAAAGGATGTTGATTCATATCCTTTTATTCACATCATTTTATTTCACAGCCTAAGTGAGACAAATGCATTTTTCTGACAATTTTATTTTCAACAAGTTCTCTCTAAAATTAGAATCTCTCTTTAAGACAAATAAGTACTTCACAGAAGTTTTGGTAAGGAGATAATTATTTCTGTAGAACACATATTTAAGTCAAAAATCTCCAATAAATTATTTTTTTCTTACTGAGTTGTTCAAAGAAGAACTCAGAGGCACTACAAATAAGCAATTGCATTAAACCCAGTAAGATTCTTTATCTAAAACAGAAAGAACTGATGTGTACAATATCTTTACAAATGGATAATAGAGATGATAAGGAAAAACTATATAAGGTAAAAAATAATTTCAAATTTTATTGAATGATATTATTCTTAAAAAATAAAAACAAAACAAAACAAAACAAAAAACCAACCAAACAAACAAAAACAAAGCCCAAAAAAACTAAAAACACAAACAAAATGATCCAAACACCAAAAAAAAGACCAAAAAAGACTAAAACACTAACACAACCTTTTATCTGTATGTCATGAAGTTAATTGAAAATTCTTGCTGTTTCTTCAGTCAGTGCCAGTCAGTGACTGTATGGATATAAAAGAATTTATTAGTCTTAATTAAAATTGAGTGTACAGCATATTGGTAAAATCAGATCAAAATTGCTGTTATTGAACAGTTTGTTTAGTTAAGATGTTTCCATAAATTCAAATATCTTGAAAAAATTTATCAGAGATGCAATTCAGCTATATTGGTGGACAACAGAAAGGATACTGGACTGGTGTTTGGTTTGAGGACCTTGGTGTTTCTGAAATACATCTGCCCTCTTCAATAATGATATGATGTGCTTTCTTCCTGTACTGATCATGTGAATTTTGTAGATGATACCAAAAACATTTCAAGCACCAGAAAGCTTAAAGTGCCAAGGTTAGAGCTCAGCTGAACTGTTGTTTAACTGCCTTGACACAAATGAAGGTGCATGAGCTATTGCACCTAAACATACCATTTGTGGCAAAGCAAAAATATTCTCAGATAACTTTTTCTTTCTCCCACCAAATCGAATCAGATTTCAGTGCATACTATTCAGTGATAGCCTATCCACATGTTCTGGACTGTTGGTCCTCTCTAATGGATGTTGGGATTTATCCATTTCTAAGTACATGTACACCTAAATGAGAATGACCCATAGAGTCATTTTAATTAAAACTTTCATTGCCCACTTGTTTGCCTCTCTGATTCATGCACCTTTACTAGTCCATAGGAAAGATAAGTTAGATACATTGTGAACACAGATTTTACAATTTAAGTTTCATTGAAAGACTTGAAAACAAAAATCTCTTAAATAAATTCATTCTATTACCAACCCTAGAAACCCTAGAAATCAAACCAATTTGATTTGCTCAAAATTGGAGATTGCCTGCACTGATTATTTTACTGTTCCTTTGAAGATATTTTTCTTCCTTTTTTTTTTTTGTTTTAAATTTTCATAAATAGAGTATCTTAATCAAACCTTTTATCCTGACTGATAAAATGATTATTTCATTTCAATTACTAGCTTCTTTATTCCAACAATTTTCAAAGAGGTAAGATATGTACCCTAAAGATTGAAGTAAAATTACTACCACCTGGTTCAAAGTATTTCTACATGTAGAAACAAGTAGCATATCATAAGCAAGCCCTTTCAAAAACTCTTTCAAATGATAAACTCTTTTAGAAAAAATAATGTACCAGAATGAACAAAAATCAGAGAGTATATAAATAAAGTAAAAAATTTCAACTAGAGGTTCATTTTTTCAATTAAAAAAGAGAATAGTTTTTATGACATGAAATAATATTCTGGCAAAATACTCATCTGCAATGTAAAACTCTTGTGCATAGTTGATACTTTAAAAATGGAATAAACAGCTATGTAAACTCTATAAAAGAAAATTGCAATAAAATTTTAAATCAATATCCACAGACAGTGGATGGTCTACCTTACTGAGAAAAAACTCATATAATTGGTGTTGTGCAAAATCACAGAATAGATCTCTTGAGTTATATGGTAATAAACCAGAATCACTCATTAAGACTTCCCTTTAGAAAAAAATAGAGTATATAAACAACATGAAACATGAAATTATGGATCACACACAGAGTAACACTGTTAGAGCAGGAGGACAAGATGACTTCCAGAAAGTGCCTTCCAGACTCCACTTTCTGTAATTTTACAATTCCATATGGGTTCAAGAATTGACTTTTGTGGTCATGGGAGTCTTTCTCAGAATCAGACTCCTAGAAAAGGATGAAATCCACCTGACCAAGTAGGGCTTAAGTCTTTTAGCCTACAGTCTAGGCAATCTAGTGGGAAGAGCTTCAAACAAAGAGACAAGGAGACAGTGAAGAAGGGAAGGGCAGGGGAATGAAGGGAGTAAAAGCAGCCCTGCAAGAAGGACTTAGGCATACTGATGGATGACAAGTCGGACATGATGTGGCAATGTGTGCTCACAGACCAGAAACCCAACCATATCCTGACCTGCATCAAAAGAAGTGTGACCAGCAGGTCACATCTCTATTCTGGCCTCATGAGACCCCACCTGAAATAGTGCACCCAGCTGTGGGGTACTCGGCACAGGAAAGACATGGACCTGTTGGAGCCAGACTAGAGGGCCATGAAAGTGACCAGAGGACTGGAGCACATCTCTTAAGAGGAAAGGTTGAGAGTTGGGCTTGTTCAGCCTGAGAAGATAAGGCTTTGGGGAGACCTTTTTGCAGACTTTCACTCCTTAAAGGAGGCTTATAATATAAGGACAGACTTTTTAGGAGTGTGTGTAGCAGTAGAATAAGGGGTAATGTTTTTATACTAAAAGAGTGTAAATTCAGATAGGAAGAAATTCTTTACTGTAGAGGTGGACAACACTGGAACAGAGAGCTCATAGGTGCCCCATCCCAGAAAACATTCAAGGTCAAGTTGGACAGGGCTCTGAGCAACCTGATCAAGTTGTAGATGTCCCTGATCAGTGCAGGAAGGTTGGACCAGGTGACCTTTAAAAGTCATTTCCAACTCAGATGATTGCATGACCCTATGAATGACAGGGGGAAGAGGTGATGACCTCTACAAATTTTTTGATATTAATCTTTCATAAGCAATGCATGTGACTTTACTGACACCTTATCTAATGAAAAATGAGTTGTTTTTTTTATTGAAATGAAACTAGGTTATACACATCAGTTCAGTGTTAAAGAAGAATTCATGCTCGAAGAACAAAACACTCTGACTGCTACATAACTCATTCTTAGCAATATAAATTTATTTGATAATAAGGTGGAGAATTTTCAATATTACTGTAAATGTTTTCATTACATGAAAGGAATAGCAAGCACTATTCTATAATAGAATGCAAAACAATTTCATATTACTTTCTGATAATAAGACCTAGTGAAGTGTTCCCCTGTAGCTTTATTGTTAATTTAAGGCATTGCTAGTTTTGGCCCAGTATGGCCAGTGAAGATTAAGAAGCTTTAAAGATTCAATCCGATTCATTTTTCAGTAACTGAAGCCATGTATGGTACTACATAGATAGGAATTGTCTGTGTTAGAATGAAAGACCCTTAGTGTAACTACTTTCAAGAAAATCTGTTAATGTTGGGCTACTACTGAGAAGATTTTTCTAGAAACATATCTTCTAGATAGGTGTAAGATCCCAGGTCCAACCCACATGCTTGCCCAAGTGTTTTATTCATATTTCAGGCTCCAAAATTTTGCCTACCAAATTTTTGCAAAGCCTTTTGATTCTTTAATACTTCAGGATCACGTAAAGAGAAAATGCTGCATAAATTTCCTTAGAGATTTGTTTTAATTTAGTGAGGAAAATCAGCATGTTGGCAAAAGTTAAAAGGGGTAACATAGAACCAAGACAAAACATTTCACCAAAATACCCAGCTCATGCTAACCCACACAATTTAGTCTAATACAACTCATTAGCTTTAAGTTATGAGAAAGAGGTTAAGAAAAAAGTAAAGAAATAGAGATTAAGAGTAAAGAAAGAAATAGAGATTAAGAGTAAAGAAAGAATGAGATTAAGAGAAGAAAAAGGAGTAAGGACAGAAAGAAGAAGAGAGGAGTAAAGAAAGAGATTAGAATAAGAGAAAAATAGATTACCAGTGAGTGTCCTTTAGATGGTGATGGCAGGTCAGAGAAGAAAGAGGAAGGGGAGCTCTTATGCTCCTGTATTTATGTGGTCTGGCCAGCATGGCCACTTGTCCCAGGTGAAATGCACAGTAATATCATAATGTAATTTTATTCTGAGAACGTTCCCTCAGTAGTTTCCTGTTTTGTATTTAAATTTCAAATTTATTGCATAAAGAAAGTAAGCAAACTGAAAACCCTCTCCTTGTGCATATAAGAGTTAGTATTATTCAATGAGTACAAATAGTGGCAAACATTATTTTACACTTTAGCTAGAAGATTGATCAACCTAATACTATAAAAGATATTTTCTACACCCAGGATTTCCAGAAGTTCTTCTAGAACAAAGAGTGTCAAACCGAGGTTCAACAATTCAAAGGTTTGTTCTTGCGGTTATGAACCATTATTTCTATTTGATGATGTTTTTTTGCTAATGAAGCATTTACATTTAAACAGTCTCATCTGAAATGAAAAATACATTCTGCCCTCTTTCTGTCATCTGAAAAGGAAGTAAATTTAAAAATTAAATAATCTTTTTGGACAATACATTTTCTTCCTGGTATGCTTGACTAGAAACAAAGACCCAACAAAATTGTAACAAATCAAAGCTCCAATAATGATGCCATTCTCCCCTTCAAGCCCTAACAAATACATGGATACTGGTGCACAGATAAAACTCTAATAGAAATTTAAAAATTATTCTGCATAGCATAAGCCACGGTTTTCCTTTCCTGAACTATTTTTTTCATTCCTACCTAAGACTCTTCAGATCTTTGCAGACCTCACTTTAGCAAAGATTAGTATGTACAACAGCAGAAATATTTTGCTTAATCATTGATTGAGTTGAACTCTTTCAAGCCCTGCTCTAGAGATAGATTCTTCTAAGTACATTGAGAGAGTGAGAGGAGATAATTGGTCCTGGAAAATATAAGGAAAAAGGAAAAGAAAGGAAGAAGTTTAGTCTTACTAAATGGTAAGTATGGTAATGTAAACAGTAAGGATGGAGTGTAAACACTTAAGTGAAGAGGCTTATGTAAAATAATATACTCTTATTTGGACCAGTGTATAAAAGGAAAGTAGAACTTGAATGTGTTAGTGCCGTGCCTCACACACAATAAAATTGTCCTTGTCAGAGCCTGTGGTAATTTCTTGTGAAAGAACTGGAATCTTCAGAAAGCAAGTTTACTGGCTCAGAGGCAACCTGTGACACAACACTGACAGGAAGAATTTTAAACCTCAGGGAAACAATGGTCAATAACAGAGTATTCAAGATTTGTCCAGTGAGTACAAGTAACAAAAAAACATTACAGTTGTTCTTAAAATATAAAACCAACCAAAAAACATCATTGTAAGAAGTTTTCAGTGCCCTAACCTTACAGTAAACCCATTACTTTTTGTATATGGAAGCTGCTGTTAAGTACAACAAAGAGTGATACCCTTTTAATATGCATGCAGAAATACATAGATTGTCCTTTCTCCACAGAATATTTCTATTTTTACCTTTGAGGAGGAATGTAATGTTTACTTGAACAGAAGTAGAATTACTAAGAGGTAGTTTTCCTATAATAAACAAAGCTCAAAAAACTTAAAAAATTTTCTGAGCTTCTTAGATCTGTTTATTTATTGTTCCATGTTTCATATAGCTCACATCCAAATAAAGAAAATTAAAAGTGAGTGTAATAAACCACCAAAATTAGACTTTTTGTATTTGTTTGCCAAAGTAACTGAGTAAACAACAAAGCAAGCCTGGATACAAAGCAGAATTTTTAATATTCCAGCTCTGGTTCTAATGAATTATAAATGTGTGACTCTAAATCCCAACTCAAGCTTTCAAGAATTTTCTTGTTGGTTTGTTGTTTTATTTTTTCACCTAGATTTTTTTTTGGTCTGCTTCCTGATAATGCTTTGATTAGAGTACCAACTGACTCAGACTAGAGTTCAATTTGATAACACTGCTCACACCAAAAGATATTTCAGCAGCTCTCCTGTTCCTGGTGCAGTTCAATGCTTCTTCAGTTGAACCTGTGAAACTTATTGTGAGACTCATATGGGACTATGACTCTAATCCAGATCAGTGGAATGATAGCTTAAAAACAGCACTGTCCATACACTTCTTTTTTTTTTTCCATAGAAACAATTTTCTAAATATACTTTCTGCCGAGACAAAGCTACTTTAAGAGATACAATTCGCCCATCATTTAATCTCACACTGTGGATCACCCTACCAGTTCAGAATCTATGTTGTAATGAAATATTTACTTGGTGTAGATTGTATTTTAATTTTTCCCAGGCTGCTGGTTTATAGTGCATTATTATAAACAAATTGTATCTGTGTAGGAGAAAGTGGATGAGGGGCAATAGGCAATTGTTAAGTTGCCTTTACCAACAGCAAAAATTATATCAAACCCAACTTTGATGCTACTATCTTAATCTCAGAAATATAGTGCACAATAATAGGACGTCTGTAAGGAAATTATATTTGTTTTTGGTTTTGGTTTTTTGGTGGGTTTTTTTTGTTGTTTTTTGGTTTTGGGTTTTTTTTTTTTAAGTATTCAAAATCTGGCCACTTTTGTTACTGATTTTTTTTGTGCTTTCCTCTCTAACTGTTGGTCTGATAAAGTTCAAAGAATTTGATGTGATGCTGTGCTAAATTATCTTAATTACAAGTACTCTGTTATTAATAAATAACTTATGTTGAAATCCTCAGTTGAAAAATCTGGACTGAATCATTATATTGAAAGAACTGCCCAAATGTTGCCAGAGAACAACTTGTTTTATGCACTTATGTTTTGCTAGGCTTTAAATGCTGAGTTATCTTTATAACAATCTGAACCCAAGATAATTCTAATTCACTTAGAATTTCTAATGATCATAACTGGAATAAAATACAAAATCCTTAACTAGGAGCACCAAGGACAGTAACTAGTAAGTAATATCTCTCTGTCCTTATCTCAACCCATGAGCCTTTTGTTATATTCTCTCTCCCCTCTCTAGCTGAGCTTGGCAGGTACCTGGGGCCCAGCCAGGGTCAACTCACCACGTCTGATCTAGAGGAAATAGTTATCAAAGTTAGATGGAAAATTCAATTTTTCTTTCCCTATAACCAAGACCAGTCTTACTGCAATCATGATGTAAAGGGCTAAGTGTTCTCATTCTTATTCCCCTGTCTAGCTTAATGGTGGGATAATCTCAGCTAACCTTTTAAAATACTGGACTAAATATTTAGCCTCAAATGTTTTCACTTTTTGATGTCCAGGCTTCCCAAATAGAAGGAAAATGTCAGCTCCATCTTTGTAGAGAATGTGTTGAAACTGGATGGGCAGAACTGCTTTTCTAATTAGTTAGCTAAATTTTACTGTTGTGCAAAGTATCAAATTACTTCAGCCTTGAAAGATAATAGACATTGAGAATGTTCCTGACAATATAAAAAACTTCATTAAATATAATTACTGTTTTTAAAGAATTCAAAGGAGAGAAATAGAAAGGAAAGAAAAGAAAAGCAAGTATCAGTTCAATTAAACTGTAGCATGCTGTCCGCACAAATATATTGTCTAAGCAAATTTTTTTTTAATAGGAAATTAAGAGAGAATCAATGGGATACAATACTTAATCACATGAAAAGAAAGAACACCAATATGGCAGTTCTATAACAATGATATTTTGCTTGCTACTGCTGTTTTCCTCTTCTCTTTGAACAGAATATCTTGTCCTGTGTTCTCTACCTAGTATTATGTTATTACAAATTTTAAAAGCACCTGGGGAAATGCATGATGAGGTTAGTACAGCTACCATTGAAAATGTTTAATCAGAATTTCCTAATGAAGTGTTAAAGGAAGCTCAAATTCCCTGTAGCTGAAATGTATTAGAATATTTTAACTGTGGAGTTGAACAATTCAAATTTATTTATCTATTTTTATTGGAAGATTTTGGGTTTATAATTCAAGCACCAAGTAAGTGGTCTAGCCATTCACTTAATCAGAGACTGAGATTACATTAATATTACTTCACCTAAAATGAATTTTTGTTTAATGTATCAATCAGAATCTAGGAATAAGAACTTACAGATTTCTTTTAGCAATTGTACATAGCAAATGTCCCCAAGTCAGCAAGCAATATTAAAGTTGATACAAGTAAACCTCAAAAAAATACCTATAGTTCAGGACAGTAAAACACATTTTAAAACAAATCTCTATCCCAATTTGTCAAAATCAATTTGAATTCTAACTCCGTCTCCCATGTACTTGAAGCTTGTAGTCATTTTGTGCTATCTGGAAATTTAATATTCCTTCTCATTCAAGTCATTAGTTTAACTATTGAGTCAAATCTGTAAAGGCAATATCTTCTTCCATTCTGACAGCTCACCAAGTAATGTAAGATTCTTAAGTCCTAACAGTGTAGCTTGAATTTGTTTGTCATGTTAAATACTCTGAATGCTAAAGGACAAGAATTCCATAATCTCTCATAAGTGTCTTAGCAGGATAATAACTCTTTATAAAAGAGTGCTGACTCACTTTTTGAACAAAGACATTGTTTTCAAAGGATGATTTTGTATATATTTTGTAGGGAAACGGAAGTTTTAATAGTGCAAAAATTTGATCATGTACTCTCTAGGTATTTGCCTTAATTAATTACTTTGTTTATTTATTTTAATTTCTAGCTCAAAGAAAGAGCTTTATTTCCAGCTATGTTTTAAAATAAAATGGTGGCTTAAGGATAAGGAAATTGTACCCTAAGAAGGAAACAGAGAGACAAAGTGGCATAGAACACAAAAATATGAAATATTCTGAGACTAGTTGATGGCAGATGGAAAGGTAACAGATTCCATGTTACATGATCAAGTAGCTCTCACAATACTAATATCAGAATTGAGATTTGCTTTTTTGCCTTTCCACTTCTCAAAATAACATTCATTCCCCATTGATTTAATTAAGATTGACCTATATTTTATAGATTAAAAAATTCAAATGAAGACTAAACATACTTGTTAAAATGGCTTTTCTCAGCTCCTCATACTGAACGGAAGGAATATTTAAATGGAAAGGGAATCTGTACTGCTAACAGTACTTTTAGATTACAGCTGGCAGCTTCAAAGAAAAGCATCTTTAAAAAGATTTAAACTGTACAAATTCAAAGAGCATAACTTATTCACATGAGTTTTGGAAGAAAACACTTTCTGAAGAAAAGATCCATCCTAAAATCACTGATTATCTTACAAATGCATAATAAAAACAGGGTAACATTATTTTTATTATGTATACTGATAAACAGAACATCTGAAGAATGTACCAAAACTTACACATAGATTATTACCACAAGGCAGAAACCGTTTGAAATGGATACGTAAGGTGAAACAGCTGATACTCAATATCAAGTCCAATCCATAGTCCACATTATACACATTTTAGAAGTTCCTTTAGATCAATTCTAGCTTAGTTCCTTGCACTGAATACTAATAAGTAGTAAGAGTTCATGAGCTACACTCATGGGGATTTTCTTACAGTTTATTTTTATGTGCAAGGGAAGTGGTTCACTCTAACTGGACTCTAGGATATGTAGAGTTGGAGGTGTAAGGAGTGGGTCTGACTGGACTTCTTTTTCAAAAACACATTAGGATTTCATCAAAATGTGAAACTAGTAGCATCCATGTAGAGAGCAGAGTTCAAGTAAGAGCTTAAAGTAAAATTTAACGGCCAGCAATTGATTCTTCTCTTTTCTTGAGAGAAAAGTTTTTCTGACTAAAAAGGTTAATGCTTACTTCAGGGAACTTGCTTTCTGCCTTAGTCTCAGTGTTCATGCTTTAAAGATTCGCTTTCTGTTTCCTATTAAACTCCATTTTCCTGCCATAGTCCCCCAGGACTGACACAACTATCAAGGTCAGCTGCACGTGGGACTGTGCTGCAATTTACTTTTCAATCACAGGCCTAAGTTACTGTTGTTTGGAAGCTGCTGTATGGGAATTCGTTGATATATGTCCAAACCAGGTATGGAATTAAGTCTTGGAGCTGAGTGCATTGCTCCAGATTGGGCGGTTTGGAGGCAGGGATCAGCTCAGGACTCATGTCATAGACAGTACCCTCACTGTCATACTATTACTGTAGCTGTTCTGTGCATGGAAGTAGTGAACTTACTGTAGCATTTAGATGTGTGTGTCAAAACCAACAAAAACTCAATAAGATAAAGGAATGCATATTTTATAATTTTCAACCTCTTCAGGAAGCAAGTTTCTCTTCATTGTTTTTTATGCTTTCATTTTTCTTTGGGTTTTTCAGGGTTGGAGGATTGTGAGGGGTTGGTTTTTGTTTGGTTTGGGTTTTTGTTTCTTTATTTTGTTTTATTTTACTTATTTGTTTTTTGGTGGGTTTTTTTTTTTGTTTTTTCTTTTCTGGGAGCATTTCTTGATCTCATGTATATCCTTATAGTTCCTTATAGTTTTAAATACAATCAACTTTTATATAGTTCTTTGTGTATTTTTTATGATTCTAGGATAAGTTTTTACTTATAGCTCTTTCTTTATTCTTCATAAACTTTTCATTAGAAAAATTAATTCAACCACTCTACACCTCACCTATCTTGTCTTAAATGCTGTAAATTTATTGAATAATTCCTTCAATTAAAAATTACAGAATTAATTAAACCATTGAAATTAAAGAAGGAGTACTATTTTGCCTTGAAATAATTACTGTCTTCATATCATCTTAGAATACCTACCTGTACTTGTGCAAAATATCTGACATTGACTTACATGATATCCTTGTCACTAAACTGGAGAGACATGGGTTTGACTGATGGACAACTTTGTGGATAAGGAATTTTCTGCTTGGTAGCACTCAAAAAATTGTGGTCAATGGCTCCAAGTGGAGACCAATGATGAGTGATGTTCCTCACTGTCTAAAATCTTTGTCAGTGACATGGACAGTGGGATCGAGTGAGCCCTCAGCAAGTTTCATGATGACACCAAGCTACGTGTGCAGTCGTCAAGCTGGAGGGAAAGGATGTGATCCAGAGGGACCTGGTCAGGCTTTGGAGGTGAGCCAGTGCTAGCATCATGAAGTTCAAGGCCAAGTGCATGGGTTGGGGCAATCCCATGCTCAAATACAGCTAGGGCCAATAATGGATCAAGCGCAGCCCTGAGGAGAAAGACTTGGGAGTGTTGGTATATGAGAAGCTCTCTGTGAGCCAGAAATATGTGTTTATAGTGAAGAAAGCCAACTACATTCTAGATTTCATCAAAAAGAACGTGGCCAGCAGGTCAATGGAGGTGATTCTGCTGCTCTATTCTGGAGAAGAGAAGACCTTCCCGTACCCAAAGGGAACTACAAGGAATCTGGAGAGGGATTTTTTATAAGATGAAGAAGTAATAGGACAAAGGATACGGGCTTTAAACTGAAAGAGGATGGGTTTAGATATTAGGAAGAAATTCTTTGCTATGAGGTTGGTGAGACACTGGTACAGATTGCCCACAGTCATTCTGGGTGCCTCGATGGTTGGATGGGGCCCTTAGCAAGCTAGTCTACTGGAAGGTGTCCCTGCCCATGACATGGGGTTTGGAGCTAGATGATCTTTAAGGTCCTTCCCACCCAAACTTTTATTCTCTAATTAATAATGATACAGCATTTTACACCTTCAAAGCATTCTGCAAATAATTGCTAATCAAACCTCACAAGACTTCAGTAAATTCTTTTTGCATTATTAATTATATTATACCAGTTTTCTAGCTAATGCCCAATGACTGGAATCATAATAGAGATTTAGGCACTAAAACTCTGTTCAGGCACTAAAATTAGTCAGTATTACTATTTACTCTTCACTTCAACCTTTGAAATTTAATAGTTGATCTTAATTACCAATACCTTCAATTTTAATTATTGTTCCAGATTGTAACTTAGAGAAGAGAGGAACAAATAAGTATTCTCTTTGTCCAAGTTTAATCAGCCACAGAAATAAGCACTTAATAAATTTTTAGGTATGTATATGGTTAGAATTTCCTAAATCATGAAGATAGTCACATCTCTATATTTTTTTCTAAAAGGAGCTAGCTCCACTGATGCTTTAATGTTGTTTAAAAAGTATGTTTACCTTTGCCATGTGTATTCCCCCCCAGAGCCCATATCTTCCCCTTCCCAGAATCCATGTGTACCCTTTCCCCGAAACCATGTGCTCCTTCCCAGAGATCCTTTGCGTCTCTACAAGACC
>VXAU01000453.1:18757-58229 GCA_013399695.1 Formicarius rufipectus | reverse complement strand
TCTTAGGTCTGCATTCCTTGTTATATTTCTCTCAGTCTCTAAGTTGATGATAGGCAAGTCAGTGACGGTCTCCAGCTTATAATTGTAAGTTTTATGGTCTACAATTTTTCTCCTTGCACATAGAAGTAGATGTTGAATATTTTTGTCATATTCAGACTTCCATTTGGCTGTTGAACTCATCTAAAGTGAACAGGTTAATCTACCTTTTCTTATTTGGTTTTTTTTTTTTTGTTTAAAAAAAAAACCAAAACAAAAAAAACCCCTAGTAATTTCTCTTTAATATAATAGAGTAAAATAATTAAAAAAAAATCAGAAATACATTGTCAACCAAATAATGGATATTTAACATAGACTTTTGAGAAGAAGAAAATGTACAGTACAAATCAAATAATTCTTTGAGCACTCGCTTATTTAGTTGATTTTCCCCTTTAAATCTTCATGGGCAGGAGAGAAATTATAAAAATAATAATTCAGTAGGGTGATAAATTATTAATGATATTTTTCACTAAACTATACAAATCTTAATTCAATAGTGGAGATATTCTCTTTATATCCATTTGTCAAGCACACATAAATAATTATGTTTATACTTTTAATTATTTCAGAATATGAATCTCAGACACTAATAACGTATCCAAAATGAAACTGGCAGTTATATACAGTGTACTATTCCGGTTCACATGCAATCTTACATAATTTTGCAATTAGTTATCTTAATTACACAGGAATTTTTGTCATCTATTCAGTATATATATATATTTCATATCCTTCCATAGCTTTGTAGTCCTACTATTGTCACAATTTCCCATTATTATTTCCCCAAAATATTGATCAAATCTCTATGATAATCTTAATTATTGACTCATCTGTTTGTGAAACAGGTCTAGCACAATATAGTTTCAACTTTGTTTTCACTAGTAGCCTCCTATCTGGTCTTATAATGTTTCTGCTTCTGTGGTTTTTTAAACCTTTTTTGATGCTATTTTCTCCATGTGGCCTCTCATTTGTGTCCTTATGTCACCATTGAGAAACCTGTATATTGAATGACATCTGTTGGTCCCTTCTCTATTTTTCTTCTCTGGTTTTTTGTTTGTTTGTTTTTGCTTTGTTTTGTTTTGCTTTGGGCATTTTGTTTGTTGTTTGTTTTTTTGTTTGTTTGTTTTAGTTTGTTTAGGTTTTTTATTTGTGTTTTTTGTTTGTATTTTTGTCTACTCTGGTTTTGTTAATATCAACTGGACTATTTGAGACACAGCACATGCTAAAATTTTGGGGAATTCTGGATAAAAATATATTGATGTGATGGTAGAAATCCAATATTCCTGAAAAATCTTATTTTCCTTTTGCAATAGAAAATTAAAACTAATTTTCTTTGGTGTTAATAGGAACCCAAAAAGATGACCTTTTGATCCCCCCAAAAAACAGGCATTTAAATGTCTAACTTTTTATCATATCTTTTTTTTTTTTTTTTTTGACAGAATGGGCAACAGGCAGGACACAGGATTTGTCTTTAGCTTAATCTAAACCTGAAGATTGTGATTTCATCAAAATAAAAAATAAGAAAGAAATACGAGTTAACCTGTGTATATACCCTTGTTATTTTTTAATGAAATAAAATGAAATGAATGGCTGAAATATTCTAGGCACTTTTCATGATACATTTTTATATTCTAGAGTCTGTTTTTCCTTTTCAGTAGTTATATCTTCCTCAGCATCTTTAGTTCAGCTGAAGACCAAAATCTTTTTTATCTCATATTCCTGTCAATTATTTACTTCAGAAAACTCATTTAATATTACCCAGCAACAGTTCCTCCGTGTTTTGCTTTTACAGAAGAAAATATGAAAATCAGTTATTGGCAGATTTAAATTCTTACTGCCTTTTGGGTCTACTTCCTGAATAATTCACAGATCCAGCTAAATTTTTAAATACAAAGTTCTAGCTGAGCATTATGGACATGAAAACATGACATAAGAACAAAGTTGTAAACATGGATTTGAAATGAGCTGCAAAGAAAGCAGCCTTTTTCTCATTCCTGACAGAGTTCAGCATTCATCAGAGGAGTGTTCTTTTCTGTGCTTTTTTGCAGTGGCTTGTACTTGAGCGTGAATGAGGGACCCTGAAAACTCCAATAAGACTGATGACAAAACTGGTGGGGCTGCAGAGCTACCAGTTAGTCAGGGGCTACTCTGCATCTGTTTTACACTGAGCCCCCATGGTGAAAAGCTTTGAGTGATGCCAGGCATGGGCTAGGAAGTAAAAATATAATTCTCTAGAGCTTGTTTCCTGTAGACTGTTGTTGGTTTGCTGCAGACATGAGAAGATAACAAATGTAGATATCTAAAGCCAAAAAACTTGTAGAAACACCATTGCCAGTTCTCTGAGTTATAAAATCTGCCTTCAGATATCTGTCTTCCTTTAGAGAAATAGAAGGAAACTAGGAAGATTTCAGACCTTTAATGTTTCAGATTTTTAATAAATGTTATCTCCAAAAGTGCGTGCCATCTTTAAGTGTTTGACATCTCTGTCATTCTTTGCATCCCCATGGCTCCTTTTTTCTTCCTCCTTTACTTCTTCTTTTTCTTCCCCTCCCCTCCATTTATTTATTTATTGGTTTTATTGATTTGGGTTTTCGTTTGTTCCGAATTGTGAATGTTCTGACTTTGTGTGAGTCAAGTCATACCCTTACAGTTCTTAAGGCCTCTATATACTTTATAATATACAAACAGTAAAAGAGCTTACATGATCTCCTCTGAAGTTGCTATATAAAATAGTACCCAATACAGAAAAGATATCACCTGGAACTGCAAAATTATCTTTAACTTCCTTTTTCGTTCTTTATTCCTCTTTCTAATATCAAAACAAACTGCTGTTCATGAAAAACATCTGTCTCCACGAGTGAGGATACCATACCCATAACTTGCCTCTCTTTTCCTACTTAATATCAGTTGTATGACTGATAATCACTTGTTCCTCATACTCCCTTTATCACGAGTGTGAGTGTTTTTTTGCTAAGACTGCTCTTTTTTAATGAAATCCATGAATTCTTAGTTTGGGGAGTAAGAAATTCATAACATGTGTACCTTCTTCCATTGTCAACATTATAGAACTGTAAATAAGGTGTTCATAACTACTTAAATCTTACTTGTATTTTAAGTGCATTAGCATGCTAGTAAAGATTGTACTGTCTACATAATCAAAGGGTTTTTTTAATTAAAAATTTCATATTCTAAAGATAAACATCTGTAAGAGGGTCCTAGTGAAAGGAGCACTGTTTTACATCCAGTAGAGAAGATGTGTTCTGCTAGTACTATTCTGCTAAATATATACTGGGGTGGGATAGACTGTGCAGCATAAACTATAGCACATAAAGGTGTTATGACCTCTCCAACCAAGATTACTTTTCAACCTCTCCAGGATTCATCTTTGCAGTGTGTTTTGAATATTGGCTAAGAAATTGAGAGATAATGCAGTGTTAATGTATGTTTTGTCACAGTTAATATATTGTTGAAATAACATAATGAAACCATGCTATCTCAGTAGCTTGAATAACCCATTTGGGGGGGAAAAAGTGCTAATCTTGTTCATGTGTATTAAAATTATTTGGGGGTAAAAAAAATCCAAAATGTTAGTAGCATGATAGATTTTTTTTTTTTAATTGGTAAATGTAATTCAAATTCTAAAGATATTAAACTGTTGAACTTGCCAGTTCTGAAACACACTGCCAGGAGGAATATTATGCTCTAGGCAGAGAAATATATCTCATGGGAAGAAGGTACTGTATGCCTTGCCTCAATTTCTAAAACATGCATTTATAATACGCTGCTGAAGGGTAAAATATGTCTCCCAGTAGAACATTTCATGATTCTACTCACTTTATTTTATGCTTCCAATCTACTGCTTCATAGACTGTTCAGAATGAAGCCATGTTGAAATTTATAGTTTCACTCACCTGTAATTTTAATAAACTAGCTGGCTGAAGAGGCTCATCCAAGCATGAATAAATATGAAATATAGAAGAATCTTTATAAGAAATAAATGATACAAACATATACTTGTTGACTTCACAATATTATGGGAATATATGTGTAATAAATGTATTGAGTGTTCTATAGAGGCACCATAATATCATTATATTTCTGTTATCATAATTCGGCAGGGTTGGTTTTTTCTTCATAGGATAAAAATGCTCATTGCACAATGCTGTATTTTTTATCTCCAAGTTAAGAGATCATTAATAAAGTATCTATTGTGAATTAATATTTCTGTAGGGAATAGCTAGCAAGGATAAATGTTAAGAGCAAAACAACTTGATGTTTCTGGACCTCTCATTAGTGAAACATAATTATACTGATGAGCTTCACAGAATGCTGATTAAAACAAAGCATAATGTGAAAACAGGCTCTTTAAGGTATTCTTAGTGTCTATGGAACTCTTGGTTTAATATGACAGAAAATGCACCCAGTTAAATTGAGCATAAACAGCTTGATAAACCAATAAGATTCATTTTATGAGTGCTGCATATTAAAAACACAAGAAAAACTAAGACTTGGAAATTTATTATATCCAATACAGTGTGAATGTAAAAGCAACACAGGAATAATGTTTACTTCCACAATACCAGTATCACTCTGAATATTAATGAATCATCTTACTTGTTCAGATGACATTTATTTGTCTCATGATATCTCTTAAATGCTAAATCAAATAAAGATTACTGAAACAAGATCTGGGAGTATATCCACATGTGGCGATATTCACCTTTCCTATTCTCTATATTTATACATTTTCTGAGGAAGCATCGATGTGTTCAATGGTGAATTAATAACTTTTATTACACTAGTTAACATGGTTGCAAAAGCAGAGTGATTTCTCTTTATGTGAGTCCTTGGCACTAAAGGTTTGAAACAGAAGTAACCAACTTCCAAATGAACTGTGAGTTAATAGAAATTATTCTAAGTTTAGCTAGATTAAATGGTCTAGCTGACCAATGAGAGAAGAAAAATTAGTTCAAATTTCAGGAGCAAACATGGATTCATAACTTCACTATTATTAACATTCTCCATAAAGTTAGTGAATGCAGTTTGGGTACCCTGGTTTAGTCTGTGCAGAGGCCAAACACACACATTATTTGGCTTCTTTCAGGACTCAAACTTTGCTGGAGATATCTCTCTGAACACTGTGCTAGTACATTCTAAATCTTAATAATACTTCTGTCATCTAATTAAGTTTTGATTTGCCTTAGAACTGAAATATTTTTTGTATTAAAGAGTTCCCCTTCAGATGATTCCCATGAGACAAACTTTTGGCTTCATTGCCCTGGTTTATATGCAATATTATGTTTAATGCTTGAAATGTCAAATATGGTTGGACATAAGATATTTGTGCTGAATAAAGAAAGAAAACATCACATGTCAACAAAGTCTTTTTCTGGCACATTGCAGCAAGAATTTCTAAGTCATAGATTGTTTACTTTTATTGATAGAGAAGGCTTCCATAAAATATTCTAGTTGTTTCTTTACCTACAATTCTTTAAAGTGACTACTCATTGATAAGGCTTTAAGAAAAGATTAATTCATCTCATTTTATGTATGACAAAAATACCTGTATTCTATTTCTTGATACTGTCTTCCAGGTCCATTTTCCATGGTTACTATAGAAAAAGAGAAAAGACAAAACCATTCCAATGCTTTTGAAATCTATTATACATTATCAGTTTCTTCCTGTAGAAGACTGATTTCTTTTTTTTAATGCACTATTTTAAATAGCTCTTTTCTGAAATGACATGTATTAATCAGTGATCTTGAAAGAATTAGAAGACCAGGCAATCATTTTATGTTCGCTAAATTCCTTAAAAAAAGAAAAAAGAAAGATTGATGGTGATTCTGATTAATGAGAAATAACTAGTATTCATAAGTAAATAAAGTGCTAAGATGTTCAGTCATTCCACAGTTTCTCAGTCACAGTTAAATCTATCTTTCCAGTAGGAAAGTAGCCTATTTCCTAAATAGGCTGTATATCTGTTATATGTATATCTGATATAACCAGAAAAAAAATAAAAATCATAATGAAGCATCTTTAGAATATTTATATTAAAGATGCTCATCAACTAAGTACTTAGATGCATTATGAAACTAAATCTTAACTAAGAATTTATCCGGAAAAAAATAGATAAATTACTTCACTCTTGCAATAGCCTGTAAATACAGCTATAAACTGAGACTTAAGTCAGTTTGAAAACAGTAAACATATTATCTTAAGAAAAAGAAGAGAACATAAGAAAACCTGGGCGCAGCTAATATAAAAAGAATGTGCTTGTATCTGGAAAATGTAATAGAAACCTCAGGAGTTATTATCTCTGTGAAAATACAGCTTTTTATTGTTGCCATGGTCATTGTTAGTGTGAAGTAGCAGTCCTATAGAGGCCAGCTGAGTAGATTAGCCCTTTCCTCAACTAATCCAAGTTATGTATTGGACTTTTAAAGAAATGTTTGTTGTATATAAAAACTGCTGTGTGAACATTCTGAATCTTGTATATCAGACAATTATACCCATCTAGCATTGATGTTGCAATCTGAGTCTCTAATTCTGCTAGGATTCCAAATGTCAGGTAGCTTGGCTAAGAAGCCTTGGTCTATGAATGAACATACTTAGAAGCAAAAAGCTGAAATCTACTGTGAGGTTAATGTTTTGATACTGAAGGTACAGGATACTAAAGGGAATCAGGTTTTTAGTTCATGAGGTTGGTATTAGCTTATATTCAGTCTTTACAGCAACACACTCCCTCTGAAAGTTAGGAAGATTTGCCTCGTTCTATATAGTTGTTGAACAATACAAGCTACATAGAATACTGGATTAATAATTACCTTTTATAAGGGATAAATCATTCCTCACTGTTGAATGAGTGCATAGGCCATATGAATGCAAAAGAAAGTCTCTAAAGAGCCTGAGTTATTGCAAAACTAAAGTACAGATTCATGGCCAAGAACAGAGAAAAGAATGACTAGTTCAGGACTTCTACCTGTTCAGTTATGTACTCCTATTAATTCAGCTAAGGATGCTAAACACTTTTTTATACAGAATCACAGAACCACAGAATATGCTGAGTTGGAAGGAACACAGAAGAATCATCCAGCCCAACTCCTGGCCCTGCATCAATTCCCAAGAGTCACACCATGTGCCTGAGGGTATCATTCAAAAGCTTCTTTAACTCTGATAGGCTGGTGCTATGACTTGAGAGCTTATTCCAGCAACCAACCATCCTCTGGATGATGAAACTCTTTCTAATATCCAGCCTAAACCTCCCCTGACTGAACTTCAGGTCGTTTCCTTGGGTCCTGTCACTGGTCACCACACAGAAGAGATCAGTGCCTGCCCCTCCTCTTCCCCTCACAAGGTAGTTATATCTGCAATGAGGTCGCCCCTCAGTCTCCTCTTCTCCAGGCTAAACAGAACAAGTGCCCTCAGCTACTCCTCATGCGGATTCTCCTCAAGGCCCTTCACCATCTTCGTTGCCCTCCTTTGGACCCTCTCTAAGAACTTAATGTCTTTCTTATATTGTGGTGCCCAAAACTGCACACAATATTCCATGTGAGTCTGCCCCAGTGCAGAGCAGAGCAGGGCAATCCCCTAGCTTGACCACCTGGTGGTGCTTTGTCTGATGCCCCCAGGACAGAGTTGGCCCTCCTGGCTGCCAGGGCACTGCTGACTCACATTCAATTTGCCATTGACGAGGACCTCCAGGTCCCTTTCCATGGCAATACTTTCTGGTCTGTCATTCCCCAGTCTGTACATATATCCAGGGTTGTCCCATCACAAGTGCAGAACCCACCACTTCTCCTTGTTGAACTTCGTATGGTTGGTGATTGCTAATTTGTCCAGGTCTCTCTGTAGGGCTTCCCCACCTTTAAGGAGTCAACAGCTCCTCCCAGTTTTGTGTCATCTGCAGACTTGCTCAGTATCCCTTCCAGTCTTGTGTCCAAGTCATTTATGAAGATGTTGAACAGCACAGGAACCAAGATGGAGCCCTGTGGAACCCCACTAGTGACAGGTCACCAGTCTGATTTTACTCCATTTACTAACAACCTTTGTGCTCAACCCATGAGCTCACCCACCACATGATGTGTTTATCCAACTATGTGTTGAGTATTTTGTCCAGCAGGATACTGTGGGAGGCAGTGTTAAAAGCTTTACTGAAATACAAAAAGGTGACATCAAAGGTTTCTGTTGTTCAGCCAGGTGGGTTACTTTGTCATAAAAGGAAATCAGGTTTGATAAGCAGGACTTTCGTCTCATGAAACTGTGCTGGCTGCAACCAATGACTGTGCTGTATTTCAGGTGTTTTTTCAATGCCTCACAGAATAACCTTCTCCATAACTTTACCAGGCACTACTAAAGTGAGCCTGACAGGCCTGTAGTTTCTGAGGTCCTTGTTCTCGCCCTTCGTGAAAATCTGGACAACATTTGACAGTTTCCAGTCAGTTGGGACCTCTCTGGATTCAAAAGATAACTCAAAAATCATCAAGAGAGGTTTTTCAATTACATCAACCATCTCTTTGAGCACTCTGGAGTGAATTCCATTAAGCTCCATAGATTTGTAGGGATCCAGTTGATATTTATGTGACTTTGTCATCAGGCCTGGAAGAAGATGCAAGCAGTAATCAACACTGTATATCAATAACCATTAATTCCTGTACCTTGTAGTGAATACTTTTAACTCTTATAATATTTTAACACACACATTTTGTCCACTCTAGGTAATGGGCCAAAATACAGCAGAGAACATGCTAACAGTTTGCCGGTTTTCATTACAGGAATCTATTGTATTTATGTTCAGAAATTAATCCTAACTCTGTTTCTGATAGTTCTGTCTTAATCTGTGAAACTGGGCCTAGCACAGATATTAAGAATTAATGAGTTATTTCTGCCGTGACACAAAGAAGAGGAAATTACTCTTCTTAAACAACAATTTTATAAAATAAGAAGGTCTGAAATAGAAACATTAATAGATCTTTGCCATAAACAGGGTAAGATTCTTCAATGTGATAGGAGACTCCCTGAGAATTTGCTAGATCAAGTGATTCAGGGATTCCCTGCAGTAAGGTAATCTACCTATTGAAGATGGTAGTAATTCTAAGTATATATTTTTAAACTCAATTCAACAGAACTTTGGTTCCTTCACTGGCAATTAAACCTACTGAGAGAAAGGGATTTAAATGTGGGCACTAGTTTTTCATGTGAACACTATAATTAAATTAGTGGGGCAGTAGGAGCAATGACATATTCAAAACAAGGTGGGATTTACATTTGTATAAATTCTGAAATACATATTCTTTTCCTGAGTAACTGTGAAGAACCACTATATATGATTAATTTTAGACTTGGAGCCAGAGGGTAAACTGCTTGTTGCTAAAGTGGAGTTGCCCTACTTCATCATCATCATGGCTAGACTTCGCGAACGAAGATTTGGGAGGGTTTTACCCACGCTTGCTGCAAGCACGCTGATGGCTGATAAGGCCAATGTGAGATAGGCAAGTCCAGTTGCAAAAGGCACAGCAGAAAGTCTCCGTAGGTGGTACTGTTAAAGCACGGTTCTTTCTGTGTTGTCTTTTCTCCTCCAGGCTGATTCTGCATGCGGTTTCAAAGGAGACAGCAGCGTTATAGGTGGTGTGTCTCCATGACTCCTGATTGGAGGCCAGAGTGGACCACTGATGGTGGTCAATATGGCCAAAGCTGAGGTGTTGTTTCCGGTAGTCCTTGTGTCTCTTCTTTGGGCCTCCCCTCTTGCGGCAACCGGTGGCGAGTTCACCGTAGAGCACAATCTTAGGGAGGCGGTGATCCTCCATCCTGGAGACGTGCCCTGCCCAGCGCAGCTGCATTCTCAGCAGCATGGCCTCGATACTGGTGACCTCTGCCTGTTCCAGAATGGACACATTAGTCACGTAAAGTTGCCCTACTTTCAGCACAGGTGTATGAACACTGTTTACACAGAAGTGAACAATGATCACAAAAATTGGGCAAAGGCAAGGAAAAGTAATTAAGTCACCAGAGAGAGAGAGTGAACAGTCATGGGAGTGAAATGCAGCCATCCTTGAAACTATGTTCTTAATCCTGAGATTCAGAAATTTGCAGGTCAGAACAGTTGCTAGGTGATCAGATTTCCTTCTGAGACAGTTTATTATGTCACACACTGGTGTACTTCCTTAAGGAAATTACAAGGTTATTCTCACTATAAATCTATTTGCATACAAGAAGAAGGATTTTATAGTTTTATAGAGCTGATGATCATTTATCAGCACCCAGCGCTGTCTTGACATGTTATCTGTGGGGCTTTAACTACCTCTTTAAAATGGCACAAGTCTTTCAACCATTGTCAACAGAATGTAGATGTCTTGAATACCTTTCCTGTTTGAGGAGAATTAAGTGAGCTTGAATAGCTAGTGCACATGGATGAATTGCGTTCGCTGCAGATGATGAAGCAAGAACAGTTTGTGTTTTCTGTAACCTACAGAAGTCACTTCTGATTTTACTGATTCTCCATTTTTTTTTGGTCTGCTACCTTCAGCAATCACTTGAATAACTAGCTAGAGGCATAACCTATCTTTCATGGTTGAACTAAGATTTAGAACCAGCATCTGTGATTCAAAGGCTTTTACTGGAGATTACGAGTCTCGTAAAGTATTACACAGTCTGAGAAGTAACCTATGATACCGGTTGTATTTTTGTTTTCAGTTACTGGGATTATTGCTTGTGGACTTTCATTTTAGCATAGGGAAATCACATTAATTCCTTTCACTTTTTTCCCGTATTTTCAGCCACCCATGACTCAGTGGTATCCGGGTTTGGATATGTGTGTGTTGAGCCTCGTTGGAGTGTTGGGTGGTGGGATGGCCGCAGCGATATGATATTAGTCTCCTAGGCTAGGCTTTTAGTCCAGGCATCTAGGAGAGGGGGAGGGGGTGCTCTCCCCTGGTTCTCCTCCCCCGGCCACGNCACACCTTTCTCTTCCCTGGGGGGGTGGTCTTGGAGAGCCGAAGAGACTCTCTGGGAAGGAGCACATGGTTTCGGGGAAGTGGTACAAATGGATTCAGGGAAGGGGAAAACATGGATTCCGGAGCGGGGAAGGCATACATGGCAAAGGTAAACATACATTTTACACAATATTAAAGCATCAGTTCAAGGTCTTATCAGTTACATTCTGCATCATTTCAAGGTATTATCAGTTATATTCTTAATCCATTCCCACACAGTGGGAAGCATTCTTGCGAGTTTTCAGAGAATATTAAATGTGCAGGACCCCATTAATGGCAGAGCTGTTTTTGTCCCATATGCCAGCTTTTCTGATGATGTTCCTGTGGATGTAGTCTACCTAGACTTCAGCAAAGCCTTTGACACCATCTCCCATAGCATACTACTGGAAAAGTTGGCAGCCCTCAGCTTGGTCAGGAGCACTCTCAGCTCGGTTAAGAACTGGCTGGATGGCTGGATCACCCAGAGAGTGCTGGTGAATGGTGCTGCATCCACCTGGCATCTAATCACTACTGATGTCCCCTAGGGATCAGTGTTGGGCCTAGTCCTGTTTAATATCTTTACTGATGATCTGGATGATGAGATTGAATGTACCATTAGCATATTTGCAGATGACACCAAGCTGGGGGGGAGTGTCAATCTGCTGGAGGGCAGGATGGCTCTGCAGAGGCACCTGGACAGGCTAGATAGAATGGGCCCAATCCAATGAGGTGAGATTTAACAACTCCAAGTGTGGCCTGCACTTTGGCCACAACAATCCCATGGAACACTACAGACTGGAGGCAGAATGGCTGGAGAGCAGCAAGGCACAAAGGGACCTGGGGGTTCTCATTGACAGGAAACTGAACATGAGACCAGAGTGTGCCCAAGTGGCCAAGAAGAGAGGCTGAGGTTGCTAGGGTTGTTTAGCCTGGAGAAGAAGAGGCTCAGGGGCAACCTTATCACTCTACAACTACCTGAAAAAGTTTGTAGCCAGGTGGCAGTCTGTCTCTTCTCCCAGGCAGCAAGTGTTAGGACAAGAGGGTACAGTCTTAAGCTGCACCAGGGGATGTTTAGGTTGGAAATTAGGAAGAAGTTCTACACAGAAGGAGTAATTAGGCATTAGAATGGGCTCTCCAGAGAGGTAGTGGAGTCACCTTCCCTGAAGGTAGTGAAGAAGAGACTGGATGTGGCACTCAGTGTCATGGTCTAGCTGACAAGGCAGTATTTGGTCATAGGTTGGACTTGATGGTCTCAGAGGTCTTTTCTAACCTAGTTGATTCTGTGATTCTATGATTGTTAGGTGATCATTCTCTGCCTGACCAACATGCTGACCAGCTGCAAAGTGCCAGAGAGAGCAGTTAGAAAAAGACAGAGAAATATCTATGAGCAGGCAGGGTCTGGTGAACATTACCTCCTGTAATCCACCATACTCAAAGTTTGTATTTAATACTTTGTCAGCCTGAGTAAGCAATAATTTATAGTCTGCAGAGTACCTATCACTAAAATACAGAGACAGGGAAATGGCCTATTTTTCATAGCAAGTGTCCTGCAATCAGTAAAGATAAAAGAATATTTTTAAACTGATAATCCGTGAGAACCTAGATTTAAAAAACATCTGTTCAATGATTTTAAAATAACTTGTCTATCTAAAATTAGCAAGATGAAGTGTGCCAAACACACACAAGAGTTGCTGCTATCTGGTAATTTTAATCTGAATTTTTTTCACATTACATATTTTTCAGGCTCTAATCTGAAAATTAAGACTGAAAAAAAAAAGTATGGCTGAATTTTGGAATTAAGTTTACAGACTTAAGAAGCCTACAAAAGAAAGAGTACAAATGCTGTCTGTAATTGGGAAAGTGAAAAATAAAACATCACTGATCAGTCCTGACAAAAATCTTCTTGAAGTAATAATGTCCAAAGTAGAACAATAGATTAAATTTTATAAATAATTAATCAAAATTTTTTGTGGATATAATAGAATTGTCCATAGAAAATGGGATTAATTGAACAACTGTGTATGCAAATGTGGTCCTTAACTTAAAACAAACAAACAAACAAAACACAAACAAACAAAAAACCAAACAAAACCCCAACAACAACAACAAAAAACCAAAAACAAACAAACAAAAAACAACAAACAAACAAACAAAAGACGGGTTTTTAAAATAGATTTATTTTGAGCATTTTATTAGCAGTTTATTTTTTTCTCTTATTCTCTGTCAATAGTGGAATGCAATTAAATAAGGTTAACCAAGACGGAACCCTTTTTCATTTCATCTATAGCTTTTTTGCATTTGCCAGCAGCAACACTGCTGCCTCTGTATGATGCTTAGGTTTACCTAAATAGAGTCATCATGCACAATTTATAAATGCATTGTGCTGAACTGAAAAATGGTTTATTTATGATTCCAAGGCTACATTCATACATTAAAAAGTTTTATATTTCTACTTTTAAATGTGAAAATATTATATAAAATATTACTATTTTCTATAATCAGGTGTGAAAACATCAAGGAAATAATACCCAGAGAGACTCATATCTATCAAGTCTCCAGTAGCATGAAAGTCAGAAAAATAATCTGAGTAATAACATTTTGCTGTTTAATATTTGGTTAAGAAGGTGGTTGTTTCTAGTCTTCTTCCTGTCTTCATGAAATTAAGTTCTAACATACTTCTTCACAATTTATATAAAACTTTTAAAATGCTCCATAACAATTTTTGAGAATATTATATTCCCTCCAATTTCAGTACATATTGAGAAATTGTGTCAAGAACTAATACTTAAAATATTCAATGCAATTCTAGCTTCTCATATGCTCTTCACTGAACATTATCATCAAATGTTTAATAATTTATATAAGCACTGCCTTGCTAAGTGTTCTGTCAACTTTATTTATTGTTTAAGACATTAGAAAGTTGACCAGTGGAATTCAGTATTACAAATTAATGGGGAAAATCCCAATTTTTTTCTTATGTAAAAGGCTTCCACTGAAACATTAATGGATGTTCTATCTACTGATTCGACTTACTGCCCTTCAGGGACTATCACATCACTTCTTTTTAGTCCCTATTTCTTGTCTTCATCTGTTAATGTATCAACTCAATCTTAGTCGCACATGCTTAACCATTTTCCACAACACATTTCTTGTCACGGTCTAGAGAGAGACATATCTAGGCCTGAGCATTCAATACAGACTGGGGAAACATTTTATGACCACTGCTTGTTTTATCTTAATTTTAACTAAAATATAATGAAAATGAGCTGATCATGTTTCCAAAAGGAGAAGGGAATTGATTTTGGCATATAGCTACAGATGGACAAATATTGCTGGCTGATAAAACTAAGAACGTATTTTGTGATACTGAGTTCACCTTTCTTTCAAAGACAGTATTTATGAGAGATGTGACTGCTATGTGAGAGAGAAACCATGAATGATTTTTTTTTTTTTTTTACTGATCACTCAGTACTTAGAAATATTAGACTAGGTTTGCCACCAAATTGAGATTCTTCAGTGTTTTTGTTTGGGGTTTTTTTGTTTGTTTGGGGTTTTTGTTTGTTTGTTTGTTTTCTAAATATTCACAGTCTTTTTGTGTATTAAGAGTTTTATAAGGGAATGTTCCCTCTTTTATGACTATGTAAAGACCCCTGAGGGACTACTGTTAGAGGCCATTTTTAACATATAATAAGCAACATATCAGCTAAAATTGATTGAGAATTAATTTTCTTTTCCTGCTAGCATCAGGACTTTTTTTTGCTTTTTCTAGTTGCTTTTCTGCACTTCATACATTAAGACACTTGAAGTCACATTGACCAGATTGTCTTCTATTCTGTATTTCTGAGCATTCCAGCCTACTGCATCTTAATTATAGTGTCTTTTAGAATTCCCTGGCTGGGACATTAGTTCAGTACTAACTCACACAGAGGAATGTCTCCCACTGAGTCAGTAGCACTAAAAAAACTTGCTGTAACACTGAAATGTTCCTTAGATGTCTCCAACTCTACCATTAATTCAGACTGAATCTGCTCAGCTTGTTAGGTCTAACAGGATTACATGACTGACAGGATTCATAGACTGTGGAAGATTTGACTGGGGTTTTTTTAAGACAATAGTCTTCTAGTGGAATAATGGTGAATCCAACAAGGATTAGCTGAAAATACCAGATACTAAAATAGGACTGAATAAAAAATGTTTACATTAATAATTTAAGTTGTGGAATTATTAAAAGTATTAGTTACAATTAATTTAATGTGCAAATATCTATGAAAACTTCATAAGAAAAATGATTTCTCAATTTCTTAAACAATTCATACCTGAATATATAGATTTCAGAAGACACAGCGTGAAGAAAACATCTTGTAAAACAGAGAATTCATGTTATATCTATAATCTCTGAAGTCTTGTACATTCTTTGAAATGGCTATACATCTGAATTAAGTAGTCATTCTGAAGAACAGTAAGAATAGCTACAAATTAAGTCTGAATAATCCCGATTATCTAGCTCTAAATTTGCCCAGACTAAAAGGTATCCCTGTCATTTTACTAAATTGTGTACATTAAGCACTCTTTAAGAGGATGGATAGTCTTAGTGATTTCCATAAACCTAAAGACTATTAAAAAAATGTAGAAAACTTTAATGTTTTTTGAGAAAACCTTGAGGATTATTGAGCATAACAATGTACAAAGCAAAATGAAAAATAGCAGCAGAAATAGTAGTCTTGACTGTTTGGTCTTGCTGGAACATGAAAGGTAACTGGTTTTCATCCTATGAACCAGTAGTATTTGTTAATGGTTAAAATAGATTCATAGTTACAATAACAGCAAAAGGACACAGTTCTGGCAAAAGACTCCTCCTCTGTTATATCTGCTAAGCGTGATAGAAACAGAATTTATCATTATTTTGCAGAACTTAGTCCCAGAACTCAAGCTCTCTGCATATTTTGAGATTTATGATAACTTTTCTCAAGCATATGGAAAAAAATGCTAGAACTACCTTTGGAACCTCAGTTGTCATGTATAACCTGGCATATGAGTTCATGCAGCTTACAAAACCTTGAAATCCAGTCATTCTTCTCATCTGTAGTTGTGAAGTTACAATGCTTACTTCTTATAGCAGCAGTTTCTATCAGAACATCTCAAGGTGTATTACAGAAGCTGCCAGTATTAGTTCTGTAAATAATTGTTATACTAAACATATTCCTAAATTTATGGCTAAATGAAAGCTGAGTTTATGCCCACTTTTTCTCCCACACTGGAGGTGATAGTTAGTGTATTGCTACATTGACACATTGGTTATAGGTTCTGTACAGTCTTTTTCTATTGATTTTTCTTTTTGTGAGTTTGAATATCCGTGAAGAAACTCTAGGCAACACCAGTCACTTGATGAGATGCTCTTTTACTAGGTGTTCTGACTGCAGCTGCTTTCTAGAAATGGCACAATGTAAACCCTAATTTATTTGCAATTATGGCAGCCTCATACTCCTTGATTTCACTATAATGAAGAAAAGAACTATACCTCCAGGGTCTTCAAGTCACTATTTCTGCTGTAAAACAGAATATATGATTATTCCACTCCTTCCTTTCTATTTTCTGCTCAGTTAATATCTTAAGGATTTAAGAACCAAAAGTGTCACGTGGAGCAAACACTATAAACTGGTCTTTCTTCTATATAGAGCTAAAAAGTACTTTTTTTTTTTTAATTGCTTATCCTCTGTTTTTTGTTTTTTGGTTCTCATATTAAATTTTACTTCTCTAAAGAGCAAAAATAGTTGCTATTCATGTCTAAAGATTTTACTTTGTGTTTGCTTAAGTTTCATATTACATATTTTTCCATAGGCATACTTTTAAAAATATTTTTCGTTGTTGTGTTTTAACCCCAGACAAGAACCATGTGCCACACAGATGCTTACTTACTCCCTTGTCAGTGGGATGGGGCATAGACTAGGAAGGGTAAAATCTAGAAAACTCATGGGTTGAGATAAAGACAGCTTAGTAGGGAAAGCAAAATCTGTGCATTCAAGCAAATTCATTCACTCTTTCCCATGGCCATGCAGGTGTTCAGCCATTTCCAGGAGAGCAGGGCCCCATCATGTATAATGGTGATTTGTAAAGACAAACTCAATCACTCCAGAAATGCCTTTCATTTTCCTTCTTATCCCCAGCTTTATATATTGGGCATGATGTCATATGATATGGAATATTACTTTGGAAAGTTGGGGTCAGCTGTCCTGGCTGTGTCTCCTCCGAAATGCCCAGGCACCCCCAGTTTTCTTGACAGCATGGCAGCATGAAAAACAGTAAAGGCTTTGGCTCTATGTAAGTCCTGCTCAGCAATAACAAAAATGTCTTTAGATGATCAATCACGTGTTCAGCACAAGTTCAAAACACAGCCCCACACCAGCCAATGTGAAGAAAAGAAACTACTCCAGCCAAAACCAACACAAATGGTTTGATCTTCCTATTTCTGTAGTTTGAAATATGTTTGGGGGTGTCATGACATAAACAAAGCTGTAGTGCTAAAGAAAGATGAGTAATTAAGATGTTTTTGAAGTCTTGTACATATATGTGTCCATTCTCTTTTAGAAAGTTTCTTATTTATTTAATGATGTTCTAGCATGTTACTTGAAACAAAAAGGACTTAAAAGCTTTTTTGCTTGTCTGAATTTTGTTCAGCTGTATCACCATTCTGGTGGAGGAAGAAGAACTGAGGAAAAAAATCATGTTTTAGAAGAAAGCATAAAGTTGTCAAAATTTACACAATAGTATATTTAACAAGAGCCTCATGGAGTTAGGAAGTTATGTGTTCTACAGCAATTATCATACCAAATTATGAATACACAGATACGCAAAGAAAAGGATTAGCTCTCTATTATATAAAAATGCATACATTAAAGCCAGCTTCCAATTATTCCTGTCTATGACAAATTTTCCTTGCAAACCAATCACCAGACTATACATACTCTTCTCAGAAAGAAGCTCAGAACTATTTTGCTGTATGATGCTGAGCTCCTTTCTCTCTAGGATAAATCTATGGAGTTTGCATCCCACAGTCAGGGAAAACAGTTTTTTTATGGTCTGAATTATGTCTGAATAATTGTCTGAACAATGTGTTTCCATATTGTATACAGAGTTAGATGTGTTAGAGAATAATATTTTTTTTTTTTTTTAATTTACATTAACCTAAAGTGAAGCAACATAAGATAGAAGTAAGATGTATTTTTCTAAACCTGAACATTCAAAGTGAAATTTCCATGTTATCCTTAATCTGACATCCATTTAAATGTTAATTAGCTGATTGTGGGTGTTGCTAAGAATTTACATTTCTATATTCTTAGCTATGGCAACAAATAACCACCAGCTATTTGGAACTACATTGCAAATAATTGGTGGGACCATTGTTTGAAAAATAGTCTAGTCCTTTGAGCAGAGAAAGAGACAATGAAAAATAAACTCATAAAATTATTAGAAACTCATTATAAAACATTGTTTAGCTAACACTAATAAGCTTTTATAATCCAGTAGAACAGGAATCAGTATTCTTAGAGGCCTACTCTTCTGTATGTCCACATGAGTGCTTAATAGGTCCTAACAGCTGCATTTTTACCTATTAGCTCCATTGCAGGGGCAATAATAATCACTGATCTCTCTCTTTTTTGTTTGCTTTTTTTTTGGTTGTTGTTGTGGTGGTGGGTTTTTTTCCAAGTTATTTCTTATGTTAGCATCTCTGCCATTAGTATTGCAGCTCACACAAGTTTGCTAGGAACTGTCTGTTGGGTACCAGCTCATTTTAAAAGTAGTTATAGGCTGAAATGAGCACTTGCACATAGGAAGTCATGACAACATGAGGGTTTCCAGAACAGGTTTACAACAATGCAGCCAGTAATGTGGAAAGCTGCTCATTTGTCCACCAAGTAAGTACTGACTTAAGAACCTATGCTATCTGTTGCTGCGGAAAGTAACCCAAAGTATCAGGATGCCAGTACTTAAGACTCACATCTTGAACAACTGTTTCAAATTAAGCTTTGTTACCAAAAGCTAGTGAAATCACTTGCAAATTTTAAAATGTTATTCTTATAAAAGGATTTTTTTCTCCTCTTTTTATAGTTACACAATGGTTGTAGAACTGGGAGAAATGAAAGGTTCTAGGAGCAAAACTTATCTACTTAATAATTTCCAAAGGTCTTTGGCTCATTAAGAAATGTTCTCTGGAAAACTCCATTCTTTCTGGAGATCACTGTGCTAATCTCTAACCCTGGAAGCACAAAGTAGCACAGTCTTAGTAAGTGAATTTTAATGAAAAGATATGTACTAGAACAATCTGTAAATACATTTTCTTCTTTATTCACTTTCCTTTCATATTAAGTTTTACTGAGAAACCTGGTCTTGGTTGTCTATAAGAGTTCACTTAGTATTAATGGATAATTCTTCAGAAAAAAATGTTTTCTTTGAATACAATATATGTTCATGATAAATGAAATCTGAATTCTGGTGATATATTTTGAATGTGCATACTGGATTTCAATGCATATGATTTTAGTTTTCCTATTTTTATAGTTTTATACAGTCTGCCATTGTAGGTTTTTTATGTTGTTTTTAGGTACTTCCTTTAGCATCCGTATTTTCTTTTTCTCCCCTTTACAGAGGGTCTTTTTATTAAGTTGAGAATATTGCAGTGACTAAAAATAGTGCAAAACACATGTAAAATGAAGCACTGACTATAAAATAGGAACATACATTAGCTGCATGCTTATGTGACAGGATGTAAATAATGCTGCCATGTTGATACACAGAGTGATAGCGGATTATGCCAATCTGTCTGACAGCCACAGTATAGGCAAGCTGAAATTTCTCAAAGGCCACAGGGACAAACTGTCACTCACAGGAAACAGGTGTCAAAGAAGGAGAGAACACTGGAAAAGTCACTAAGACAAGACAGTCTCTCTGCGACGTGTACATCAAGGCAGATGCAGGTGTTTTTTCCATGGAGTGGTGTAAGGATATAAGAAATACTACCATGGGATAAAACTAAGAGTGTATTTAGGACTGATGAACATGGCTGTTGCAGTAAAATTGGAGGAAAGACAGCAAAACCTGGAATAAATAAGTGGTTAGGTTAGTATTTGTACAAGCCATAATGTATACTGTAGATGGTCTCCTTCCCATTATCCACTGTGTTAATTCCACACATTTTCACCTACATGTTTGGTTTTTGTTGGTTTTGTTTTTGGTTTTTTTTTTTTGGTTTGGTTTGGTTTGGTTTGGTTTGGTTTGGTTTGGTTTGGTTTGGTTTGGTTTGGTTTGGTTTGGTTTGGTTTGGTTTGGTTTGGTTTGGTTTGGTTTGGTTTGGTTTGGTTTGGTTTGGTTTGGTTTGGTTTGGTTTGGTTTGGTTTGGTTTGGTTTGGTTTGGTTTGGTTTGGTTTGGTTTGGTTTGGTTTGGTTTGGTTTGGTTTGGTTTGGTTTGGGGGTTTTTGTTTGTTTTTGTTTTTTGTTTTGGTTTTGTTTTTTTTAATGACCCAGTTTTTCTATTTTTATGTTTCATTAACTTCTACACTGCAGAGCTTGGGCAACTTATTTTTATTAAAAACATTAACCACATGTTCATGCTTTGTTAATTATAAGAGTTGCTACCTGTGACTCTTGAAGAAATGTTCTTTCATCTTTGATCTTGCCAAGGTGTGTTTTAGGTTATTTAGCAGAACATAACCCCTGTATAACAAATTCTTAAGTTGTACTAGGACCTGAGTATGGCTGGATCCATAGAATTGCAAACTTATGATGCTATGGCTCATATCTATGTAATTTAAAACAGGTGATATTCCCTGAGCTATTGCCATGGTCACCGTTATATTAGCTCTTCATTAGAGTTAGTTTAACAATCAAAATTAAATCCTAGCCCCTGATTTCAGTTTTGGTGATCAAAGTCTTAAAGGATAACACTGATATTTTTAGAACTAGTATATTCTACAATGGCTATCTCTGCTGTCAGAGAATAATTTTCTACAGAAAGTCTTTGCCACGTTCAACGTAATACTGAGGATATTCAAACAAAACAAAAAAACCCCCACAACTTTATTTGTCATGGATTCTTAACTCTGGAAGCCAGGTTCAATTTTGTATTGACATTTCCCACTGTCAGGTGATATTCCACACAAGATTTTAATATTCTAATACTAAATATAATTACTTGGATTTTGATTTACCAACACGACAATTCACTGAAATAACAAACCAGGCACAATACAGCAATTTCAACACATAATTGGATTGCAACACAGTTCTGATTCTCAATACTGGCCTCTGTGTATTAGTTGTCATGGTTCTGGGTGACACAGTAACTGGGGAGGAACACATGGGCTGAAGCCAGCCCAAACCTGTTGTCATCTTCAAAGTTCATTCTGTTGGTTTTTCAGTTTTTATGTTCTGTGTTGGGCTGAGCCACTTCCCCAGTGGTGGTCTGGCTCACTCAGGAAACTGTCACACTCTCTGATTAAGGCAGGGAAGCTGATACAGAGCCAGCTGATGCATCCAATTCATTCAGTCCTTTATTCAGAGATCACCCTGTGGTCCTTCAGTCAATTTTAATCACATTATTAATAAGAGGTTTATGTGTTATCCATATAAGTTAGGCTAATGGCTTGTTAAAACTCTAACCAGGCTACCAATGATTTTACAGCTCTGTATATATGGGTTTTTCCTTTCCTGACCATAATGAGGTTTCAGATGTAACAGATTCCTACAGACTTTTACTATTTGACATATAGGTCAATATTGTGTTAACTTGTAGGACAGGACATTTAGTGTTATAGCAATCACAAAATTTAAAATTCTCCACCTTTTTTTTTCATACTAAATATTAAATGAAGCAAAACAGTCTGAATACTAAATTTTCACACAGCCTTTCCACCTAAACTGCATGTCTAAGGAAGTAAAACACTTTTTCCTAAGTGCAGTCTTATCTGAAATGAGTCCAGAGCAGTTCTGAAAACAATTTCATTGTTGCCTTGTAAAGTAGTGCATTATTAACCAGTGATCAGATAAAACATACATTATTCTTAGTTGTTTTGCATCAAGACAAGGATCTGAGCCCTGTTTTTCATAAACTGTCTTTTCACATTCATAGTACACATCTCTTTTATGCATATATCAATTACAAAAATAAGTTAGTTAGAAAATGACAAAAGCAAATTAAAAAAATAAAGGTTGAAGCCATTTGACCTCAAAGGATACTCTGAGTGTATTTTCTAATTCATAAACTTAACTATATGTATACAACATATTGCTTTACCTGTAAAGAGCAGACAATTATGTTTATATGATAGTAATAAGAACCCAGTTTTAACCAAAGATTAATACTATTTCTAGATTGTGTTAGGTAAAACAAATTCCCCACAAAACATGCATTTAAGCTTTATTTCTGTTTATAGAGAAGCATACATAAAGTAAACATATTGATAGAAATAATTTGGAAGTGTTGTGTCTGTCAGCATGGTGTAGCACTGTGCACATCCTCATCACAGCTCTCTTGAAGTCAAAAAAGCTAAGACATACCTTCTATTATATGATTTATTAACTACATTTTGCTGGATTGGAAGAAAAAGAATGTAATGTATGTTCCTGAAATCAAATTTTAGTGTTATGCCATAAGAAGGTAGTGCAGTCAGCAAGAATCCTGAATTTCCACCCCATCCTTTAGCTTTTTTCCATCAACTTAACTGTATCCAATAATTCAATCTGTCAGAAACTGCAGAACAGCATATATCTGTGTCCTGTGTGACTAGTAAGTTAAGTTGTCATCTTTCTCTATAATCATTTATTAATTAGTTGGAGAAACAAGTAGATGAAAATAAATGTACTCAGGTTTTCTGCAACCAAAAGCAGGTGGTAATTTGACTCTGCTTCCCTCATTTTAGAACCAATTTTGTAGAAAATTGAAGAGAAAATTCAGGGAAAAAAACCTCCTTTCTCTGCATAACTATTCTACAGCAATCAATGGAGGCTTTACTAGCCTCTGAAGCAAAAGAATATCAAGATATTTGGATGGATATCGGCATGACAGCTTTGACAATTAGTGGCTGCTACCTGGACTTGATGCATTTAAATACTGACAAGATTCAACTTGTGAAACTTCAAGTATAGAGAAGGAAGATAGCAAAAGGCAACTCCTAATAAGTTTTAGCATTAATATGCAGAAATCTTTAGGACCCTAAAAAAGCACCAAGAACTTTCCAGCTACATATGAGAATTAGATAAATAAATATTATATTGGTTTTCACTTCGACAGTATATGGGTAATGAAACAAAAAAATCTTGAACATTTTTACTCTATTCATCTGATCCTAGTCAACAAAGTTAACAGAAATAAGGTTTTTACTGCCTATTTCAATATGTTTTGTAACACATTTGGTGTCTATTTCAAAGGCACAAATTATTATTTAAGTTATTTAAGTAGTAGTTCTATCAGTCCACAGAAACACTAACACTTTTCATTTAAATAAAATTTAATTTGGTCTGTCCCATGTACACAAAACAATTTTCTATGCAGAATCTGTTAAAGAAAACTAATGAGAATACAAGTGTTGTATTCTAAGCAATGCATAACTTCTTCAAAACACAATGGCCAACAGAACTGGGTAATCAGAATAAAATTGGTTATTTGTATCCTTTTAATAAAAAAACCAATGTTGTGATTGCATGTAGTCTTAAACAATGGATGTTGATTTCTGTGGCTTAAATCATGGGAAAAGAGTTGGTGTAAGAGAAAGGGTAAAGTAGTTGATATTCAGAAAGGAGAACCTTATCAGTGCTATTGGGTTGCCATGACATTTACTTAGTGCAGAATTAAGACAAAGAAGTATTTGCTTTTCTCAGTAGCCCAGCTACCAAGTAGGACAAGAAGTGAGAACAGCTGTGATACTGATAGTGAGGTGCCATCCTGATTTTTATTACTTTCTTCACACTGAATAGTTGGCTCTGGATTAATTCTACTACTTGCACACAAGTCACTGTGAGCAAGGGTAGGAGAGTAACACCTTACACTGAAACAAATATTAGTATGCTATTGACTACACCAATAAAACAACCATTCCTCACCCACCATTTTGTGTTCACTTCCACAATAACACAGATTTCACAAGCAGTGGCATGTTAATTTTACTGATTTGGAGGTCTTGTAGAATAAAAATGGGGAAAAAGATCAAGAAACCATTAAGTGTTAGGAGGAATGAGAAATATGGTTTTGAAACAGAAGAGAGAGTACCATGAGGAGAAAAAGGGCTTTTGTGCATTGGGACTCAAAACATCTCTCAGTGGTTGAGTTACAGACACAGTACTTCCCAAATCTCCCCAATCAGCTTCTGCTATCATAAGGAGGTTCAGTTTCATTAGCTAAAGTGTGTTCCAGAGCACAGAACACAAAGGAGCAAATCAGACACTGGCATTTGGTCTTGCACCTTCCCAATTTCTCCTTTTAAAAAAAGAAAAACCACAGTGAAGAAATCAAACTATTTCTCTGGATATATGTAGAGTTTTGCTTCACCTTCACAGAGCTAGACAAGGTAGTAGTAGTTTCTATCCAGTTCATGGATATAGACTGCAGAAAAACAAACTGGAATTAAAAATTATAGTAATAATACAAAAGTTCTGCTTGAACAACTTCTGAGCGAGACATGTTTGCAGACATTTGAAATGTGTGATGTCTATATTTGTAAGACCACAGTCCCAGAGCAAAAAGCTCAATTGGGAGTATTACTTCTAAAAGATATATATGGCTCCAAAAATTCACCCACTGAATGTTTCAAGAGCCTTTGGTTCTTTAATAGCTTGAGGTACCATAAGGAGAATGCGTTACACACATTTTCTCAGGAGATACTTTTACTGATAAAAAGGGAGAAATTAAGAGATGTTGTCAGATGTTTAAAGGGGTAACATACAACCAAAACAAAGCATTCCACAATGCTATGACTTAGCCCATGTTAACTCATAAAATCTAGCAAAATCCAGTCCACTGGTTTTAAGTTACCCAAAATATTAAGAAAAGAGATTAAGAGAAGGAAAAGGAATAAAGGAAGAGAGAGGCAGAGACAAGAGATTAAGAGAAGATAACAGCTGCTGCCACAGAGTCCTACAGAAGTCTAGCTTTCATATGATGCAGGTAGGTCCCAAGAGCAACATGGTCCCCTGTGGTCACCTCTCTCAGGCAAGACTTCTGGCCCATTGGCCGTGGTGGAACTCCAGGCTGGAGTGAGGAGTGAGGTGTGCAGTCAAAGGCTGGGACAGGGGCTCTGGAGGGTGTGGTGTCTCCCAGACTGCCTTTGACTGACACAGCTCCAGAATCACCTGGTGAAGTTCTAAGGCTGTGGGATTCGAAAATATCTTGGCTTCAAGAGAGCTGACTGGAAAGTCAAAGAAGCCTTGAGAAAGTGTACTGGGAGGATCCCAAGCCTGATAAAACTCAACCAAGTTTGCTGACATCTGCTGCCTCCAATATCTCCAAAGCCACCTACTGCTGACAAGATTTGTGGTTTCTCTGTACTCCTCCTTAGCTAAATGAAATTTCATGTATAAAGTGCCTTGTTTCTTCTGACCTTGCATTCCTGACTGCCCTCCATAGCAACCATAATGTAATCTCCTAGTTGTAATATCTCCTCCCATATTTAGCATAAAACCAGCCCCTGAGATGAATATTTACTTGCTGAACCTTTATATTGGATGTTGTAATTTCAATAAACATTCCTGTTTGACCCCCCACAAATGGGGACCATGCCCAACCACTACACAAGGCCTGCCATGTGGGCTCTGTGGGACCTTCTCACACACACACTTCAGTTGGTAATATAATGATCCAAAGTCTCACAATATCAAGAATCAAGAAACCACATACACACACAAAAAAATAAATTAAATAATCTGTGGTGAGCAACCTTATGATGCACATAGCAGCTGAATTAAATAAACAAATAAACTTTCAGGATATCCAGAAAAAAATATATGAATGAGAAATATCTTTACATAGTAATTAATTTATTAAAAATTACATTTATTGGTGGAACAAGGAAATCTTCAGTGGGAATAAGACTGGACTATGGAAGTTCGTCTAGAAAATTTTCTGATACTCTCTGACCAAGTTCTTTTATATATTTGACATGTGGTAAGTCTAATATTTAACATTAAATTTACTTATTTGAAGATAGTTGATATTGCATGGGTTTTCTGGTTTATCAGAATGATAAAAAATATACTGCATAAACCAATACAAATATAAATTAAATTCAGCAAAATAAAGCAATATCAGTACACAGCTGGATCAAAATACCAATGTGATCCCCATTATCTTTCTTCCCCCAGCTACTGGGAAGGAAAATTTGTGTTGAAGTCAGCTCAAATATATTGCTGTCTTTGAAATTCTTTTGGCAGTTGCCTTGTTTTATATCCTATGTTTAGCTAAGCCACATACTCCATGCTGGTCTGGATATCTTAGGGAAACATTCAAACTTTTAGTGAACTTGGGAGAAATATTTACACCCCCAGCAGATTCACTCAACTGTTGATAGCTGTTCATCTAAAATAAAAGCCATTCTCTGGTCCCCTTTTTAATGAGATAAAGTCAGTTTTTTAGAAAGATGTGTGGTCAGCCACACCACGCATAATCTTCTGACCTTCATGGACACATCACACTTTCTTAACTCCTCTGAGACTTCTTCTCTTTTAAGGTTTTATTGGTCAGTCACAGAAATAAGATGCCAAAAGCCTCAGGAAGAGAATGGATATACGGTCTCACACAGTAACAGATACAGTTCAATGACATCTATAATACGGCGAATAGTTAAAACCCAGCATAATACTCACCATGAAAATAATAAAAAATCAATGCAAATTATTACACTACTCAGACCTTTTTATTTTTTTTTTTTACTGAATGATATCAAGCCAAAATGCCAAGACTTTTTTTTAAACATGAGACTGTAGGTTCAGATATAGTGAGAGAGAGATGTTTGCAATGTAAGGCACTAAAAAATCCAGCAGTTAATGGGTCTCATGTTGGCTGGTTAAGGTACTCTCTTGGGAAAAGAAAGGTCTAGGTTGTTCCATTAGCTACTTATACATGTTATCCAATGCCTGTCTCATGTAAAATATATACTCTCTGTAACACAGAACAGAAATCAGGTCTCTTTTCTCAAGTGAGATTTTGAACCAGAAGGCTACTGAGTTATCTTTATGCTTGTTCTCTTTCTGATCCTATAAATTTTAATTATTTTCTACACAGTGAAACGGCTTCAAAAGAGGAAAAAGATATTCTTAACCTCAGTACAGCCTACAGCCCAGGAATCAAGTTGAGAGGCTTGGGTGTGATGTTGAACCTTCTCTTATCTCTCTGTATGTATAACTGAGAACATATTTTAGGTAAATACATGTGAGGTTTTTTTCTTCCAGTTGTCCTTCAGAAAGGGAATGGTAATATATAAGTTGTATGTACTTCACAGGATATTGAACAACCATGGAAACTAACTGGAGAAATGGCCAATTTTTTCATTCTCATTCTACTTAGTTATTATGTGTTTTATGAGTTCTGAAACTTTATCAAGATCAATATATGTGTGTATACACAAAAACAGAATGTGAAATTATAGGGGGACATAATTGTCAAAGACTGAGTCATATATTGACTGTCACATTATGACTAACAGATTGAATTATATCTACAGTTTACATGAGTCCCTTATGTCTTGTATATCTCAGGTGAAACTCTTGATCTTCTGAGTGAGTATCTTAGAGTTGAACTTTCTCTGCTTGCTTTTTTTTTTTTTTTTTTAAGAGAACAATTGGCTTGGCTTTGTTGGTTTTTTTTTCAACCAACAGAGTTTTTGATTTTTTTGAATAGCCACGTTGTTAATTAATAGGGCAGGCACATTAACCTGAGCACCTAAAATTTTTCATGACACCACTTTCATATATAATACAGTGAGTGCAAAATCAAAAGTTTTATTAATGCAATTTTTACAAATTTCTTCTAATTCATATGGACACATGTATTGGAGAAGGAACTCAGATATTAATAGACAGTGACTTGAAAGGGTTGTGCAGCAGGCCCTGAGCTACTGAAACCGAGGGGGGTTACTCCCTTTGATAAGACAGGAGCCTGCCACAGAAGTACTTTGAGGACTAGAACCCTTTTCAGTTATCTATGCGTATTAATCCTGTCTCCTCTTGCAAGATATGGAAGGACTTTGCAAGGTGTGGCAAGATATCCAGAAACCCTTTGTCTCATGCCCAGGTGGTCCGAGTATGGAGCAAAGCTTACCCTATGATGCCCTACTTAACTCATCCCACTTATTAACCTGTCCTGCCTCCTCCTTACCATACCCTGCCCTTGGTTTTGTATATTGTAGTGTGAGTATTCAAAAAACGTTACAGCTTTCTACCCCCAAAGTTGGAACATGTAGATTATTGACCGACCAACAAACATGTATCTCTCCTTATGAACTAGACATTATAAGATTATATCCACTGTCATAAAGAAATATACCATTAAAATACAAAAACTTTCTTTTAAACTAATCAGGGTGATTTTCAAATTCAAACAGACTGAGAAATAGAATGTTAGTTGAATAGTTGAAAACAAATACTCAGATTTTGGAGTCATCAAGTTCCATGGTGCTACCTGGACAACTTTTACATAATACTGGTGTGCTGCAAAAGTTGGCATTGAAAAAATGAGGCCATTGTTTGCAGATCAGTCTGAACTTCAAAAATTGGTCTGTGGACCTCCTATACACAAAAAAATTACAGAATTATTCAGGTTGGAAGGGACGTCAGGATGTCCAACCAACCTCCTGCTCAAAACAGGTTCAGATCAGGTTGCTCAGAGTTTTGTCCAGATGGATTTTGAGAACCCTCAGGGATGAAGGTAGCACAGTCTCTCTCAGAAACATTTTCTGCCACTAGAAAAATTATTTTATACTTATATCTAGTTTGATACTGGATCCAACCATACAATCACATTGTATGGCCATTTCAGCAGCAACCAAACATATAAATGTGCAAAAGGTAATCTTACTTGTAATTAAGATAACAGGATGGGGATATAGAATGAGTTTGGAAGGGAGATTAAAATAGTTGGTTATGGGATCAGACCAGATTTCTCATGGCTTTATCTAGATAGACCATTGTCTAAATTGGCAGACATTTGCTTCCAGTAACTATCACAGACTTCTAAAGAAAACCCACAATGCCTTCTCAACTATCTCTTGTGTATTTTATCCCAGGACTTTATCCCTATGATACTGTACCCTTTATATTAAGCATCTCCATTCATGATTAAATTGAAAAAACAGAACTTGCTATTCAATTAACCATCAACTTTCATCTTCTCATTCAAATATCTACTTGCAGCTGATGTCCTTAATGTCACTTACTAGTTTTCATTTATTTTTCTACAGTTTGATTTGTTAAATGGAAGTGACTATGAGGTGAAAAAATTATAGTGATACAGGAGAGAATTAATTTATGGAGGGGAACAGATTTGCAGATGTTATTTGCACTTCTTGGTTCTTGTTTCATGCAAATACTAAAGAGATCAGACTGAAATGATCTTCTGAAGCAGAATTTGAAAAACTCCTTGATGCCTGTGTTAACATATCATGGGTATATCTTTAATTCATTTTTTCTTCCACAGAAAGAAACAAGCAACAGCTCTGTAACCCACTCTGTCCTTGGGATTTCAAAGACTGGAAGCTCTGAAACCTTTTCAAATATTTATATCCCGTATGGAAGAACAGAATACTGCTACCATGTCAACCAGAAAGCTAACATCTATTTTCAACAGAAAGAATGCATAACTTCCCTGCTGATTATGTCCAAAGCCTTTTTCACTCTTTTGATTGATTTCAACCCATGGAAGTTGATAATTAGAAAGCAAGAGAGCAATTGTTAACTTTTTTTCACTAAAAACCCCCAAAACATTAAAATAAATAAAAATAAAATGTCTGCTTCACTTCTGTCTTAATATTTATAATTTAAGACATTCAACTGTTTTGTAATAATCCCTGTGAGGAGCAGTGTACAAGCCGTTTGCATGAGATGAATGGAAGCATGAAAAGTACATGCTCCATTACACTTGTAGTGTATTGCTTCTTAATTTATATCTTGCTTGGGGCAATGCAGGAGATTATTTTGGCAATTTCTGCATGGCTGTTTCAAATTCTGTAGATTTATCTTCCAAGGCGGCTTTTATTTCTGATTTGAAAAGCATTTGGTAGACAGAAATTTCACCATGCATTTATCAGATAATTTCCTACTTATCTTATTTTGCTTATGGCAACTTAGTGGTTTAAAGGAGGAGAGAAATATAATGACCGTGACTTTCTCTAATGGGACAGAAAAATGCAGGGCTTGAAGACAATGAATATAATTACATTTTTATGAGCAATCATATAAATATATTGTTAATTTTTTTCTCTTTAGCAACATAGTCAAAATGAGAATAAGAAATACTAAAATCAGCCTGAATAGATATTTCCCAGAGTATTCCTTCTGCTTAATCTAAATGCAGTACCATTTGAAACCATTAGTTGAATGAACCTTAATCACACTAGGCAAAAGTTTAGTATACAAAGCTGTTCTCTCAGCATGAGGCACTGTTAACCTGTGAAAGACCGTTTTGTCAGGAAATAACAGTCTGACACAGAAAAGTGAGCTATTCTTAAGATTCACTTTCTCTATTTGAAGCAGAATATGTAGTACACCTCTAGCATTCATATAATAGTGTTTGACCAGAAGAATTACTCATTCCTAAGCCCATTGAAAGTCTGCATTGAAACAGAAAGACCCACTATTCCATGCCAGGCACAACAATTCAATAGCTGCCTGTATTGGATTTGTGTGAGATAGAGTTAAATTTCTTCATAGGACTTTGTGTGGGGTTATTTTTTTGATTTGTGATGAAAATGATAGTAATATCACACTGATATTTTATTTTTTGCTGGGTCATGCTTAAGTAACATCAAGGTATTTTCTGCTTCACACTTCCCTGTCAGCAAGAAGGCTGGAGATGCACAAGAAACTGGGAGGGGGACACAGCTGACTCAGCTGATCCCAACTGACCAAAAGAATATTCCATACCATATGGCATCATGCTCAATGATAAAAGCTTCAGGAAAGAAGGAGGAAGGAGGGACATTTGGAGTTATAGTATTTGTCCTCTCAAGTGGCCATTATGTGTGATGGAGCCTTTCTCTCGTGGAGATGGCTGAATGTCTGCCTGTCAATGAGAAGTAGTAAATTAATTTCTTAGCTTCCTTTGCTTTTGCTTTACCTTTAAATTGTCTTTATCTCAACCCATTAGTTTTCTTGCTTTTATGCTTACAGTTCTCTTCCCCATACCACCAAGGACTTGTAAGCAAGAGGCTGTGTGGTGCTTAATAATTGTTGTCTGGGGTTAAATTATAACTTGTCACTGTGACTGCGAATACATAAAGAAGAAAGTAAATGTTAGAAAGTCATGATTACATTATGAAGACCAATCTTTCGTTTTGACTACCATTCAACAACAATTCTTTTTCAGAATAACTTACATAAGCAAACACAACAGACACAAATCTTCAAGTTACAAACATAGTGTTTTGCTACTGATCTATTTGAGCTGACTTAAGATCTCCAAATAAAATGACTAAGTTAGGAGCTCAACTAAACTTGAATTATTTTCTGGGGGAGCCTGTCATGTTCCATCAGCCACTGTGTAAGACAATGACAAGTGTCTAAAAAACATAGTTATTTAAATAATGGCAGATGGGATGAGACTGGTACTTTTCTAAACTCCACAGCATTAATGAAGCTGAAATAGATGTAACTGATAAAATCTGATTGACTTTCAAAAAAAAAAAATTTTAAAAAATGAAAAGTTTTTATTTTTATCAGTGATTCACTGTATTTCTACTTATGCAACTTGGAATGTTTAAACTGTTTCTCATTTCAAATACTTAGATATAATATTTATCTGGTTTGCCTTCATATTTCTCAAGTGTCTGTTCCATGAGAAGAAAAGGAGAATTTTATGACTATACAAAGAAAAACTTAGAAGAGGAACAACACAGGATTCAGAATAGAGAAATTATGGTTTAAAATTCAAGGAACTGTTTATATTGGAACTTTTAAACTAATTTGAACAGAACCTAAAATATTTAGTGTTGAATAATACTTTGAGGCAGGATTCACAGGTCATCTAAACAGTATATTTTTGCTATTCTCTCACTCTGTGATATCTTAGCTGCTAAATGCTGGTATGTGCTTATTCTGTCCCCACCTGAGGAAGTAATCTGTTCAGCCTATAGCACTGTGCTGTAGGGTGAAGCTTCCCCATACGTGGCTCCTTAGCTACATGTACCTGACAAAGAGCTTGGTGTACTCCTACTGGAAAAACTCCTGTGACCAGACCTGGGACTGTAGTTCTTCCACTGACTGTACTTGACTGAGGTCAAGAGGCAAGAATGAGAGGCTAGACATGACAACATTTGCAGGAGTTTCAGAATTGAAAAGCCTGTTTGGTCCACTTCTTAAAAGAAACAGGGATTGGAGAGAAACTTTCATATTTCTTTGAACACAAAAGTATTTTGAGAGTTTCTTCACACTATAACTGTCCAAAGCACGAGAAATATGTATAGAGGCTTTCAAGGTGATAGGATCTGATTTGGAATCTCAGAAAAGCTGGACACCATTGACCTAGGTAGAATATCTACTGACACTTTTAATAGTTATTAATAACAGCATGATGCACAATTTATATAACTTGCACTCTTATAGGAAGTATTAACAGCTGAAAAGTAGCTATTTCAAAGATTTTATGTGTGTATCTAAATAGAAAGTGTAGCATGTAATATATCCATGTCTGGGCTCTCTACCAGATGGAGACAGACATGAACAGAGTTTTTTAGGATTATAGAAAGGTTTATGTTTATGTAAATATGAAGAAAGTGTGCATCTGGAACTGTGAACATGAATAAAAACAAGGACATTTTAAACAACTATTTGCTAGTAACACTTCTTAATAATCCTGGAATACCTTTCTGAATTTGTTTCAAATGCATTAACTGCCTTCACCATAACTCATACTGATATAAGAGGAAACATGGATAGTGTTCTTTTATGTTGTAGATTACTGACCAGAGTTCTTATTTAGAGTGGTTTCAAAAACTCTTTACAGCTAATTTAATATCAAACCATAGTCAAACTTAGCTAGGTACTCTCTCTCTCCTCATGACATCTTTCAGTCATTCAGGCTGCCTCACTGTTTCATACCTATCTGAATACACATAAAAACTAGAACTGCTAAAAGGCAAATCTAAAGAAAGAGTTGCTAAAGTGCTGAGCAGTTACAAAGTTTCAAGTAAGGACTGATTCAAATGCTTATGCCAAATCAGAATAAAAGGTGCAATGAGGACAAATTTCTAACATCATAGATGAATGCTTCAGCTACCATGCATTTTGATGTAAATCTTTTCAGCACTAGATGTAAGGCTATATATAACAGGGAGAGAGTCCATTTTTAAAGGCAAACCCCCAGACAGCTAGATGCTATGATGTTTCAAAATGAATGTTCCCTACCTCGGTGTACCTTCATGTTATAATACCATGAGATAATTGAGATAGCTTGGTGTGACAGCATAAAGACACATAAGTTATGTACACTTGAATGTGTAGATATAGCCTGATTATTCAAATTTGTAATGAGGGCAAATTTTACCCCAAACTGAAATAAATAGAATGACACTATAAATGATCTGGTGCTGTACATAATTGGACACTCAGACCTGTACAGCATAATTGGAAAGATAAATATATACATGCAAATGTATGTGACTATAAAAAAAGAATACTACAATAACTTTTTAATTATACTGTTTTGGTATATGTATGTTGATGTTATGTATTTGAACTGATTAACTTGAAAGACTTAGATTTAGTTTTCTAAAATTATTTGATTTCTTGCTATAAGAAAATAAAGCAATGAGATGTCATTTTAAACAGCAATGTCCTGCTTTCTTCTAGAACATTTAATTGTTAAGTTACAATAAGCTCAAACCACTCAGGAAGAAACATTTTTCATGAAACTCAAAGTGCCTGTGTCTCTTTATAAGCACATAAGGTTTCTCATTCCTTTACCTTCCAGTGGTATTCTTCAAGGCAATTGTTATTGTGAGGAAGACATGAACTCAGCTGTAAAGAAATTGTAAATTGAAGATGTGATTATTTGATTTAATTTTTTATTACTCAAGTGCTTAAGGAGCATTTTTAATTTAAATTTAATATATCAGCTATCATTTTTCTTTCAACTTTAACTTTTGTGTGTAGGTCAAGAAACTGGACATCAGTTTTGTATTTTGGCTTAGAAGCTGCCTGATTTTCCAGGTGTTAAATGTGGTATAAATGTAGCACCCAACATTGCTTCTCAATCATAACTTAACTCTAAAAGGCTTATTTTGTGTTTGAATGTATTCCTAATTCTGCTGTAATACCTATAGTAGAATATAAAATTCTGAAAAAAAAAAAATCATAATTTAAGCAACAGTTTTGAAATTTTACGGTAAGATCACCAGAAAATTAGTTTATGAAAGAGTCTTGAAATTGTGCTTTTAGGGATTGACATACCTAACCTGAACTCATGCCAGTGTTAACTGAAATTGTACTGGTGGCACATGTGGTTGATTCAATTTGGAAAGAGGAGGACAGTCATCTATTTCATTTACAGAGAATCATTGTGGACATACAACATTACTGAACATTGCAAATAGGTCTTATTGAAGGAGTATAATACAGTTGGCTTTCCTGGAGGACCACACAACAGAAGCAGAAAGCAACAGAGGTCCCAGAACTGGATTTGGTATTCCAACTGAGGTTTCATGAGAGGAGATTAGAGGGGAAGAATTCCCTCCCTTGACCTGCTGGCCACACTTCTTTTTATGCAGCCCAGATTCTTGGGTTGCCAACAGATGTTGCTGGCTCATGCCCATATTTTTTATCCACCAGTACCACAGGTAAACAATTTGAAGAATTTTCAACCCACTTGTAGTTTCCAGTTCTCAAAGATTGATGAAATTTCTGATCAAATTAACGTGTACTCCTAACTTGTTTACTGACAGTGAGTTTGTGTAGTATTAGGGGGAAAAAAAAAAACCCACACAAAAAAACAAAAACAAAAACAAAAACATTGAAAACCTGTATTCCTAGCAGTTCCATCTGGCTAGGAGATTCTGGCATATGATGAACTTGGCCTTGGTTATTCATATTTTCATCAATCTCTTGGCCAGATTACAGAAATGTGATATGCCTGGGCAAGAAGCCTGGATTGCTTAGGAAACTCCAACTAAATACAAAAGTACAGACCACGAGAAGCATATCAAAGCTGTTGTATGCTTTCTGTACTAGCTACCATAAAATTGTGTTCACTACACATTGTGGCTTGATTCCAAGGTAACTGAAATACCTCCAGAAGTTCCAAGTTAAAGACTGACAGTTCTTCTAACACAGTAGATAACACCTTCATAAGAGGCAGATTTTCCTTAGGAACTTATGACCTATGGAATAAATTCTAGAAATGAGAGCTTATCACTATCTATTAGTTGAACACTACAACTACCACATTTTTGTAAGACCCCAGCCTCACACTACAAGCTCATTGAAGGGGTTTTATTTTAAAAATATGCAAGATTCCAAAAATCTGCCTGCCAGATTTATTAAAAGGGCCTTTAGTTCTATTTATACCTTGATAGAGCAAATGGGAGAAGATGCTACATATTATCTCTCAGGAGGTCAAATAACACACCTTTACTGGTAAACTTTAGAAAATAAGGGAATCTAGCAGAAGTTTAAAGGGTTACATTCAACCAAAATAAAGCATTTTGCAAAGCATTGACTTAGCACATGTCAACCCACACAACATAGCACAGTTCATCCCATCTAGCTTTAAGTTAACCAAATACCAAGAAAGGAAATTAGGAGAAGAAGAAGTAAAGAGAGAGAGAACAAATGATAGCTACTGCCTAGGGTCCCGTACAATTCTGGCTTCCACGTGTCCAGATGGTAGATCGACAACAATGTGCAGGGCTCTCTGTTGGTTTTATTTGCTCTGGCCCACTGTAGATACCTCTCCCAGGTGGGACTTCTGGCTCACTGGCCACTCTGGAGGTGGATTTGGGTTCCAAGGAGAGGTGAGGGGAAGTGCTCCCAGTGTGACAGGGACTGACAGTTGCTCTGTGGCCAGACAAGGAGGATCCAAGTTGTTGGAGTATGGAGCAGGGCACCGTTCCACCTTCATGAAATTCAATCTCTCCCCTCCAGCACACACACTCCAAGTCAATAATTGATATAATAGTCCAGTATCTCACAATTTTGAGATATTTTATAGGCTGCCAATAGAAATTTCTCCCATTTTCTATAACACTATTGAAATTCCCTTATCTGTTGTTTTAGCCCATTAATTCTTCTCATACCACTCTCTCCATCTTAATTGATACATCTGCATTTTAGAAGTCTCTTGTACTATGTCTTTTTCCTTTTCTCTAGTCTCTTCCATTCCACTTCCTTCCCTTACCTCCCTTTCAGCCTTTTCTGGATGATCATATATATTCAGATCATTCTTGCCCTTGGTTTGTTTCTTTACAGTTTATTCACATTCTTCTTAAGATGTGATGTCTATAATCACATCTTATCTGTAACCCCTCTCTCTGTGGCCTCTACTGTTATTTCTCCCCCAAAAGGATTTAGCTGCCTTTGTAACAGGGATCCAGGTTTGATACAGTTCAGCTGTAGAACCTCGACTCGGACTGCTGAGAGAGAGCCATAAGACCATCAGTACAGTGACAAAAAAGTCAACATTACAGTATGAGAGGACTATTGGTCTCTGATCATTAGATCAAGGATTCAAAAGAGAAAACATCAACATTAAAAGATATAATCTTTGAAAAAGTAGTGTGGAGGGGGTTGCTGGAGGGTGGTTGACTCCAGAATAGTCAGGATCTGCCATGCTGGAGTCGAGCCATCAGGGTTGTCACTGCTGATGGAGAGGAGAAAGGTGACAGCTCCACACTTCTGATGGCTCCCAGGAGCCATGACCACCGACCCTTTATGAGAGACTGAAATGTTAGTGCTTAATGACTCAAACAATCGGCCATACACAAAAGCAGTGGGTGTTTTGCTGAGGCCAGTTTTGCACCCCTCAGTAGAAGGGGAGAAAGAGAGTTTTTGGGTGTGGAGTGATGAAACATCTGATTTTCCTAAGAGGAGCCCAGGTGAAGAGGAAGTGAGCATCCAACACTAGAGGGCGACCATGACAAACCAACATTTGTTTAGCAACAAGCTGGCTTTTGAACCAGAGAAGGGAAGAGGCCAATAAGAAGCAGATCCTACTAGGTGGGATAATGCTTTTTGTCATGTCAGTGTCCTGCCTTATACAACTGACTCAGGCGTAAAACTCCCCCCTCCCTGGGGAAGTACTGGGACATTTACATGTAGGCCTGAAGGTATTCTTCAGCTTCTGATGGGACATAGCTGGCTCAGCCACACTGGTGTGAGAGGCGGCTATCATGCCCTAGAAGGTGTAATAAACCATTAAGAGGACTGCACATGATCCATAATGTTGTAAGAGACAGTGTAAAAGTCCCCCCACGCACCCCAGGGAAGTATCTGGGCATTGCCACATAAACCTGAACATATATTAACCTATTGAACTCCATGTTTTGTAGGCTTCCCCCACCCCTGACAGATCAAGATGGTGACCATCACTTCAACCATTGTACACCAAAATTGCAACAGTCAAGTCTCATTGCTTGATCCACAGGTGGTGATACCTTTTCTCTCCACTATCTTTCTACTCTTATCCTTTTTCTCTTTATATATTCTCTTAAGTGATATCTTTATAATTTTATATTGATGCATTTCTGTAGGTAATAGCCAAAATGCCTACATACCTCCTTTCCACTGTAACCAAAATGTTCTGGAATAGACAAGACATATAAATATATATTTCCTTATATTTATATATATATTTATATATCTCCACATACATACATACATATATACACATATATTTCTGTATATAAGAACATTGGTCATTCAGTGTCCTTTCACTCTAATCCACTTCAAGGGATGTATTAAAAAGAACTTCAGATACTCTTTCCTTCAGGGGTGGGTTGTGACACCCTTCCCTCCTCACCAACAGTACCTGGCTGATGAAGGCTCTCCAGGTGCTTTAATGGCACACCAGTACTTAACTTTGTATTTTGCTAAACAGTATCTGATTTTTATGTGTGTTGGCTACTAAATAATTCATTTATACTTGCAAGTTATTCATATTCTGCATGAAATCTCTTTGTACCCGGCTAATGATATCTGAACAATCCAAATGACTGTGACAAATGTGTCCACAAAAAGAGATAAATAGTTCTTGACTAGAGATGCCTAGATGCGAAACACTGCATCTTTCAATTGCCTCTGTCTTTGTCTACATAAATCTAAATCTTTTAAAACAAAGATAAATTTAACTACTTAAAAAGTATTTCCAGTATAATACACATACTTTATTTTAGAAACATAGACCCTAGAAAATAACAAAATGACAACGTGATACAAGTTAATCATACTGTTCAATGAACTCTTTGCAAAAAAGAGCTTGTCATAAATAATAAACTTGAGATAAAATAGATTTGAATTATTTTAAAGGAATACAGATTTGACATTATGATAAATACAAAGAATGGACATAAACTATAATGCATGGGATTTGAAATGAATAGCCAACTTTAGATCCTTAACTTCAGTTACTATTAACACAGGCTTCTTTTTAGGTCTCAGAATTAAGTTTTACACATTTTTCAATTTTCTTGTAATTATGATATGTCAGGGAAGCTCCTAATCACTAAGGAAGTGTCTCTTTTCTGTAAGGCAGTTTCTCTTACACCTATCAACATTGATGGAAGGTTTTGGCCATTTTAGTAAAGGGCATTTACAAAAGCAACTGGCAGCTTTTGTAACCTCGCTGCCTTGAGAACAAAAGACATTTTGAAAGGAGTGTTCTAGTACGAATTAATTTTATCTTACTCCCTTGCTGTCAAAGAAAACAGAATACTTGTAAAGGTGCTTGTAGAGATTGAGGAGGAAATACTGACTGACAAGTGTTTGTTGTTATACAGAGATTAATTTATTCAGGATTTTAAGTGTCTATAGACATCAATTGCATTTGACAGAAAAATAATAACATATTTCAGACAAGATCTGCTTGGAGTTTTTTTTTCTATTGATATATTTATACTAATCTGTTTTTTAAAATAATTGGTTTGCTTATGACACTTCAGGCAATTCTTGCTGAAGACTAAAGAGAGGATTCGTAATATTTTGTATACTTTTAGTCATTATGTCAACATTAAGGATCTTTCATCTAAGGCATCACACTCCTTGAATGCCCTGTTTCAGTTGTTAGAAT
>VXAU01000453.1:333-16127 GCA_013399695.1 Formicarius rufipectus | reverse complement strand
AAAAGAGGGGGGATGTAATAGCTAATTTCTTAAACCAATGCTCTCAACTTTCAGATTAAAAAGAGTCTATTTAAAAGTTGCAGTCAGTATGCTGTGAATGTAGCTTGTGGGGCATAGGCAACTGAATAATATATCAGTCCAGTAAGATCAACAATACATACATTTTGTACTATAGACTATCATGACTTCCCTTTGATCCACTAAACTCACATTCCACAGCTTTCACATGTGGGATGGTATTATTTTTTACTGTTTGATAATATTTATCTTTTATTCTTTCATATAGATTTACCTTTCTGAAATGAGAAGTGATGAAGACATAGTTGTGTACTGTGCAGTACCAGTGTCTTCAGAACGGCTAGGTCATGAATTATATGATTTGTTACACAAAGGTGTGCTATAACCCACTTCTGAAGAAGGGTAAACGAGGTTCCTGTCGATAAGTCCCTTGGGGTGAATCAGAGTGAAACAATGTTGAATGACTGATGTATATATATATGAGGCAGAGTTATTTTAAAACAATTTAATTGCAGCATGTTTTAATTCTTCTCTGTAAAGTATAAAATTGCCACAAAGAAAATAGATAAGGAAAAGAAAGAAAGAAAGAGAAGAAAAGGATAAGGGTAGATAGTGGACAGGTAAGTTAAAACTACCTGTGGATTCAGTGATAAGACTTGATTGTTGCAATTTTGATGTCTGTGGTTGGAGTAATGGTCTTAAGAGTCTTGATCTATTAGGGGTTGGGGTCCACCAAACAAAAGTTTGTGAGTTTATATACATTCAATTTAGCATGGGAATGCCTAGATTTCTCCCCAGGGTGTTCTTCATGTGTAATGAAATGATGTGGCATGTGTAGTCTTCTGATGGAGATCTTCCAAAAAGAGTTGAGGTGTTCTTCAGGGTCATTGGTGGTCTATAACCCTCTCTAGGGATACAACCACTATTTGACATTGCTTCCTGTGACTGTGTAGTGTGTCTTATGATGAAACAGAGGCTGCTGCCATTGAAAAAGCATTGCCCTACCTCCAAAGGATCTTCTTATCAGCCATTTCCCTTAGTTGGTTTGAAACAGCTTGTTTAAGACATCATGTTCCCAATTTTCCTGGATGACATCAGCAACTGCTGGGTTGCTACAGAACGCAAATCAGTTATTTTAACATGGGAGGAAAAGTCATGTATGCACACATGCGTATACATATGTTTGTGAGTATGTGTATGTATAACATTGAGTGTAATATGTTCAGCACACTTCAAATCACAGAAAGGCCTGAGAAAAATAATTTATTTACATATGTTCCTACTACAGTAATACAAATAATAGAAAAGAAAAAAGAATAATGCCAATTGATGTTAGTTTGGAGCTACTTTGCTTTGTGTTGACTCCCTTTGTTTTGTTTTGGCAGCAGGATATTAAGCAGATGTGGATACCTCTTGGCTAGTTTTCTCTGGCTTAATCTTGAAAGTATGGCAAAATACACAGCTCTGTACAAACTAGTACTCTAGTCTTAAACTACTCAGAGACTCCCTTACATGACTTGATATTAGAGCTGACCTTGCTTTGAGCTGAGTACCTTCTGTGGTCCCTTGCAACTCAAAATGGATGATTCTATGATGATACATGATTGTGATCTCAAAATTTGTTTTTAACTTGACAGCTCTGGCAAGAGGACTTGGCTTACTGAATCTGCCACATCATGAGTACATACCGAGGATGCAGACACCCTTGAAAAAATATGTCCATTTCACATTATCACATATTATGTGAAGCTCATTGTTTTCATTATTTTCCCAATGGGGAATTAATGTGGATGTTGCAGTTTAGCCCACAGCTAGGACAGATTAAAAATGTCAGCATATGTTCCTTCACATTATAGTAAGTGTTGTGCTTTTTGCCATGGATGTCAGAATTTATCATCACTCGAAGAGGTGTAATATAAAAATGCTGGAATCTATATTAAGACTATTCTAACCAAAGTTTATGTGGAATGTTATGAAAAATGTAGTATGAAAATATCTCTTTTCTTTTGCAAGGTCATTTCTTTTTCCATGCTGTCCCTAGGATAAAATTTAGGATTATAAAACTGGTATTTTTAAACATTGTTTTCCAGTCTGGTAAGATTTTGTCCTAAGGGTACGAGAGTAGATTTTGGTGACATATGGCAGTAGGAGTTGCTATGGGAATTACTCATTGTTCCTGAACTGTAGGGTGATTACTCAAAGCAAATTCCAGTGAACAGCTTTAACTCATGTGCTTCTTTTTGAGACTAATCAGACTTTTTTTTTTTTTTTTAATACATGTGGAAAAACCACAGAATCACAAAAAATACTTTGAAGATAAAAAATGTGTCTGTTCACTGTAGTTCAGACTGCTTTTCTATTCACTTATTTTTCATTTGTGCAATCTGAATTCAGAATTAAAGCAACAAAGGCAGTGAATCTGTCCAAATACAGTATGGTGTTGATAAATGACAGCACTACAGCTTCAATGAGCTTTGACAACCTGGGAAAGTGTGACTAGCACCCAAAAGACACAAAGATACTGTTAGCTCAGAATCATCCTACAGGAAAGTTTTCATTTTAGGACAGTGCCTACTTCTAATCAGTACTTATTTAGACAATGCTGATTAAAGTAGTTCACAGTAAACACAATAGAATTAAAATTAATTTTATTCCCAGATAGTAAAGTCATGTACTCTGAAAAATTTGCTTCTCTCAGGTGTGAAATTTCATTTCTTTATGGCAGACAACCAGTAGCAGAGGAGAAGGGGAGCTTTAAAGAAATTGCTTCTATTTTGATCAAAATTTACCCATTACTCTTGTTAAACTTTATGTATGGTACTGATATGCATCACTTGCATCATATACCCAACTCAGCTATTTGTGAAAAAAGTGATACACACAAACTCGTCTCCAACAGCTTCAGAAAAATAAACTTGACCGTATGAATTGCATTGCTTTGGTTATCCTACTGTAAACTGTCAACACCTTTTCTTAGGTTATTAGTCTATTATCCTCCTAAATGTAGAGTTCCAAAACGGTGTAAATGTATTGAAGGATATAAAACTTGTATTCTCACAGGATTTTAAAGGGCTCTGTGAAATGTCATTTCTCCTGTATGCATAATCAGTTTTAAAATCTGATCAAGTAGATTGTTCTAGGTTTAGAACTGACATTGATAGCATAAAGAGGGAAGAAGTGAAATGATTATGGAAGCTTACAATCAATAAATAATGAATAGCAATTATTTATTGGACAGTAAATCCATGAGAGAAGACAGTGCCCATTTTCATATCGTCACAAATACAACAGATAACTAGGTATAATCAATACAAAGCTAATTTCTAGACATACTAAGAAACAATTGATTTTATGAATATTTATATGCTCTATACATCAAAGTTGTATGAATTCCTTCCAAGCAAGTTAAAATTTTGTAAATTGCTCATACTTATTTCAAATATAGTTCCTGTAGGATAAAATCAAATATAAGCATTTTAAAAAGAAATTCTACAGTGTTCATTTTTTTTTTCAATTACTAGGCAAGTAATGAAAAATATAACATGGCTCAGCTTCTAGTTAAACCTTGGTTTTAACTTTTGTCCATATATTCTTTTGTAAAGAGAAGTTCTTATCAACATATATATTGACATATATGTCAACTAATTCTTTTAATCAAGTGTTCAACAATTATTTTGGGAAACTTTTAATAATCAGTAACTGGGTAGAAGTCAGTAAAAGGAAATTATAAGATGCTCAGAAAAAAGAGCAGTGAGAAAATGTGATAAATAATCTTTTAAACTAGTCAGCAACTATGTTGTAAATTACCTTATCTTTTTTTTACCCCCATCACATAAAGAGGAACATGAAAAGTCAAATAGAACTTGTTGTTTTTAAGAAATGTAATGAGAAGATATATTTTCTCTTAATGTCCTTTTTGTTCTTTTTAATTAAGAGATATATAGAGTGTGTTACACAGCAAGCAATGCAATTTATATGGCAATATATGATTGACAATCACTATACCATTCTGTTCCTGCTGGTCTGCAGGATATTGATATCATTGTGTGTATTTCACCAGTCTGCCAACAAAGTGAGTTTTTAGATATTCTCTGGATTTAATCAAGTCAATACATTTTCCAGCTGTCCTATGGACAGTTCAACATGATATGGTGTTCCTGCATTGTTACATGTCTTCTGATGACTGGACACAGAATCCAGTCTCGTTTCTGGTCGATATTCATGCCTGAATAGGTGAAATGTGTATGTGTGATCACACATTTAATTCTGCAAGCTAAAAGAATTCATATACCTGATCCACAAAAAAAGAGAAAGGTCAGCGAGATGGATTACTAGACCATGCTTTGCTTTAATATGACTGAGAAAATAGAGTGCACTATTTCATACTGGTTAGAGACATAATATGATTTGTATATCAAGCTTCTATCACTCTTTCAAATTATTTGAATGTGTTAGGCACTAGGTCATACCTAAATTGTAATGACTCACTTCGCATTAACACCTATCTAGCTTGCTAGCTAGCAGTCATCACTATTATATTTCAAGAGGTTTCAAATAGAGTGATTAAGAGCAGTACATTTTTACGTGCAAGCAGTGATGTAGCTTTGCAATAAAAAAGTAGAATGAGAATTATCCATAACACATTTTCCACTTGCCACAAGTAAAAGCTCCAATCCATCAACTACTCATTGCAGATATACACTCATGAGAGGTCAAAATCTTACTACCAACAATAGGAACTCGCCTGACTGCAGTTTCACCAGAAATTGGTGTCAAAAGGAATATTCCTTCTTGTCCAAGTGATATAACTACATTCTATCAATATTTTGTTGCCAGCTGTTAATTTACCTGAATATAATTCTACAGTGATGTCTGGCTTTTGCTTAGACTGCTTCACCCTCTAATGCTAAAAATACACCTTCTTTTTACATGTACCAGATGTACAGCACACTACCAAACTGTGATTTCATCAGGACACTAGAGAACAAATAGAAAATTTTGTATCCTTAAAGTGGATGTGATTTCCTGCTCCTATCTCTCCTTATTGAGGTGGACACAAAAAGAGAGGATATAATTTTCACCTAATAACAAAGCTATTCTTGACATTTTTTACCTTTTTTCTCTGTATCACAAGGTGAAATTGTAACCTGGTTGTTCATACTGATTTCTATAAAAATATTAGTGACAATTAATTAAAAGTACCAACACCCCCTCCCCCCTTTTTTTTTCAGAGACAAAAAAATTCCTTGCTTTTAGTATTTTAATTTCAATGTTGTCCTCCAGAGCACTGTACCTCACAGTGGAGGTAGCAGTGAACAGAAACATGAAGAAAGGAAGCAGAAAGTAACAACGCAGGGAATTAATTAGCAGCTGTTGTTTCATTAGTGAAGGTATTACTGTAGTTTTATTGTAAATTTCCAAGGTATTTTAGTTGGTCTTACTGATGGGTACAGCAAAATGAGGTGCAAGGAGATGGACTCAGACCTAGGATTTAAAGGGCATTTTTTTTTGTTAACTCACACAACCTTTATGCACCCTTTGGTCTGTGCACCATGTCCCCAGACAACCAACACACAGTGATATTTTTAAAGAATAAAGAAATACATGCACTTTTAGATTCACAAGAATTAATTTTAAATTAAAAAAATAAAATTAATATTTCCCTTTTCTCTACATCAGATCCAAAAGATGTCAAATACATAGAGAAAGGTTGCCTTTGAGTTTCCACTGACTGATATCTAATCACTCTTATAAGAAAGTGAAGCAACACATTTCAGCTGCAGAGGGTTCTTCTAAAAGAACAAGTGAGCTGGACATAGATTATTACGATTGCATGTAATGATGTTTCTGCTAAATTTTACTGTTTGACTCCACAACTACCGATGACATCATAGAAAAAACTAAACAAGGGATGTTGCACTTAGCAATATTTTTGTTTCCTTAGCAATTTCTGAGGGTTTAAGAGATATTCCTCATAAATTTCAGGAAACATATTTTTAAAAGCTGTATACAGGGCAAATTTAAGACATTGCCAGACCCTGGAAAGCTTATTCAAGGAACAGCACAGGGTCCTTGAGATTTCTCTCACAACACCTACTTGATATAACTTTAGGTATACTTGATATAAATTTAGTGGTTTTACCTGTGAAAAATGAGAAAATAAATACTTGTCCCCTTTCATAAAGATAATGAATTACATATACGAGATTCTTAGAAGCATCTTGTACGGTTAATATTTTGAGGATTCATATATTTAGATTATGAATAAAGAAGATATTTTGGTTGTGAATTCAAGAATTTATTGTTTATCTGCTCAGTTTTCACAGTCAACTAGTCCTAATAATCTAAATAATACAAATAGTACAATGACAGCTAAAGTGAGCAATATTGCAAATCCAGATACCTGGTATATTAAGAAAAAAAGTCAATGCATTTAAAATAGTTGGCACTTGCTTCTCAGTCTTGCAAGAATATATGAACAATCTGGCAAAAAAATGGGGAACATGTTGTTTCTGGAATGATTTGCCTTGTTCTGAGATTTTTATACTTCAGTTCTCCACAATTTCCTGATGTGGAATTACCCTATCGGATGTTTACAAATCTGTGCTCCTCAGAGATATAAGTGGAGATTATACTGTCAACGTGAACTTATATGGAAATTATACTGCCAGTGCAATGGATTTTATGGTTTATATTTCAAAATTACTGGCTTGTGAAAAAAACTGTTGTTTTTACTTCTCCTACGAAGTACAAACTCTGAGTCTAAACCTCTTTTCCATGTAATTTCATACTATTTCATAATCATATATTAAATAAAAACCAAAACAAACAAAAAAAAAGAACCAAAACAAAAACAAAACAAAACACAAAAAAAAAAGAAAACCAACAAAAAACAAAAACACCTTTTAGCTATTTGTTCTATTTGCACTGTTTTCAAAAAATAAGTATTTAAGCAAGGCAAAAAATTCTTGTGGAAATATGTTCCTATTTTCAGTAACTTTCAGAGTTCTGGGTCTTGACATATGGTAATATTTGTGATAATAATGAATGTAGGAATTTAAAGTTAAGAGGTAGAAATGAAGTTGCATGATTATTAACAAATAGAAATGAGATATCACCCAGAAGTCAAAGTATAACACAACATTGACCATTGGAACATGCATGATAATTCAAATGTGAATTTTAAACATAGATAAAGCCAGTCATCATCTGACTGAAACTGTATCTCTCTTTATTTTTCAGCATTTGATTTTTCTCTTTTCTTTTCTTTTCTTTTCTTTTCTTTTCTTTTCTTTTCTTTTCTTTTCTTTTCTTTTCTTTTCTTTTCTTTTCTTTTCCTTTTCTTTTCTTTTCTTTTTAAACTGCTTCAGGGTTGGGCATTGTATTACCAAGGAATGTTTCAGGAAGACCTTGGAAATTTAAGGTTATTCTTAAAAATATAACTGCATTCTTTGATATATTCACAGGAGAATTTCATAAATTCTTTCTTTCATTACTGTACTATGTGACTTCAAAAAATATAAAACAAAACACTTGACAACCAAATAACAAGAAAACATAACCAACATAGTTTTTTTAAAATATAGAATTCCACAAATAAATGCTTTCTTGACTCACAGAAACAGGTGACTTACAGGAAAATGTCAGTTATCAAATAACTGTGACCAGCGTGGCATTTCGAGTCCACAGCCTGTTTTCAGTTTCTGGGTTTACCCAAGACTTTTATCATGGTATGAGTTACTAGATAATATTTAAAAGAACCAACAGAAAACAACATCTGACATTTATTCTGATAGGTTCTTGTGATGGTTTATCCATGGCTGGCTGACAAACACTCATCAAACTGCCCTCTCTTACTCCCCCACCATAGGTAAGCAACTAAGCTCCACACAATGGCTTGCTTACTCCCTCTCAGTAGGATGGATGAGAGGGCAGGACAGGGTAAGAAAATAAGATGGAGAAGCTCGTGTGTTAAGGTAAAGACAGGGAAGTTAATCAGCAATTATCATCAGGGGCAAGACAAACTCAACATTAATTTAATTTCCTAACAAATAAAAATAAAGTAGAATTGTGAAAAATAGAGACAAAACTAGAAACACATTCTCCCTGCACTTCCTTTCATCCCAGGCTCAACTTCACTGATCAGTTCCTTACTTGTCTACTGCCTACCCCACCATAAAATAGTGCAGGTGGATGAGGAAATGAATTACATTCTGTCTATAACAGTTCCTTTCTGCCACTCTTTCACCCTCACACTTTCCCCTTGTCTCACCGTGATCTTCTCCACAGGCTGCAGGGAAATCTCTGCTCCAGCAACTGGACTAGATCCTCCCCACCTTCTTCACTGTTATTGATGCCTGCATGGCTGTTTCTCACTTATATTTCTCATGCTTCTCTCACAGTTGCTGCATAGCATTTTCAACCTTTCTTAAATATGTTATAATAGGGGCACCACCAGCATCACTGCTGCACTAGGGTTTGGACTTCAGTGGGTCCATTTTGGGATCATCTGAAACTGACTCTTCAACATGGGGACAATCCTCATCATTTCTCACAGAGGCCACACCCAAGACCTGACTTGCCTCGCCTTGCCACATAAAGTAAATATAGTTATATTAGCAAGTTAATAATCCAGGTATTTATTTCAAGGAACTCAAAGTCTAAATTTGATTATTTTTTTGGTATTATAACTGACAAAATTCTGAGCTTCCATGGTGAAAGCGCAGTCTCTAAAAATGGAGAAGCTAACTGCTAAGAGGCAAATAGCTCCTGACTGACACTAAGAATTTGAAAAATAATTATGAGAAAATTGCTGAAGACAGCTACTAAGAGAGCTAGAAAGACTGATTGTAGAGCAAATACGTGTGAGAAATTTGATATTTGCATACCTTTTCATAACAGTTCACTATTGTGCAAATCTTTACATTATTATTACAAATTTTGTTGAATTTGCAACTAATAACATAAATATAGGGAAGAGGAAAAATGGGAAAGGTAGGGGATGGTAGCCTATATGCTATGTGTCAGGGATTTCCTAACAGGCTGTCTCAGTGAAATATTCAGTGAACATTCATTGAAGACACTTTGATTCTCCATTTCTCACTTTTTATATTGAAGCATGCTTTTAGCAAACTTGTAAATTAGAATTTGGAATGTTCTAATTTTCTACTGAAAACTATTGTTGACAAATGGACTTAGCACTTTTGATGTGTAGCATTTTTTATGCCAAGATTCTAGTTCTATTTATGCTAAATCCCCTGTTCTGGCATTGTTACGAATGAGATGGAATTTGGCATGTGGCTTCCTCCCATATGTAAATATTCACATAACTGTCCACACATGAAAGAGTTTCCAAGAATCATGATGAATAATGATGGTACTTTGCTGTTCCCAAAGTAGCTGGGGAACAGTGGTATATTATTCCTTGTTTTGCATTGCCTCTAACCTTCAAGCAGCAGAAATTCCCTTAGGAACATATACTTTAATCTGGTGCCTTATATTTTATAACAAAAAGACTGCACATTAGAACGTTAAAGTTTTGTGTAACACAATTTCATCTGTGCCACAGATAGAACACAGTGTTTTCAGACTTGATGTTACTGGTAAAATCTTTTCATATCAGAAATGTAGATAGAAGGAATTAAAAAACCTGCCTCTTCCTTTAGTGTTTTGTGAATTTCCTTCATGTCTGATTGACAGTTCTTTTTTTTTAACTCTTCTATTTAAAAAACCAGTAATAAGAAGCTGAGAAAGTTGTGTGATCAGAGACAAACCAGACCACTCATGGATATAGTCATTCAAGCTCTTTTCTATAATTATGGTATTCACTTTCACTGGAAAGTATCCTCCATCTAATATTCTCCCCCAAATAGAAGGGTTTCATTAAAATGAAGCTAGATGTGAGAAGAAAAATAAACAATTTACATATAAAAAACACTTTAAAAATAATTTAGAATCCTTTCCAAGTATCCTTCATAGATTAGCAGATTTAATTACTTATGACTGATGATACTGGTAAACATTTTTGGAGACAAAGTGAAAAATGACAACCTTAATCTGTATTTTGGGATGCATGCTACCAGTGTTCAAAGTGATTACTCTGCCTTAATTCCCAGATAGTGTCATGTAATTCAGTTTACACAGCTGCTGAGGTTCCTATGAGGTGATATGGTTCAAATAAAAGACCAGACTTATCCCTAATGCAATTCAGCCCATGATATTAGATCTCACATAAAATATGTCAAACACAAAATCAAACTACTTCTATAACCACTATAGACTATAACCAACAGATGTAAATTTTGCCTTATGCTGAGAAGCATCTTAAAACACATACAGTTACAATTACACTTACTGTATATATAACAAATCATTCATTAACAAAGCACATCAACAAAACACAGTAGTGTAAGTCTACTATTATTGTCTGAGTTATCACATGTGTCACAGTAAGTACCAGGCTCTGCAAGTGGAACCAAACAGTAATGAGGACAATAGTTTGTCTAACTTAGAGGTATCACCAGGTAAAGCTGACCTATGCCCTGCAATAAAACTGATTCCATAAATCAAAAATACAGGTCATTGTCATAAGAGACTCTCTCCTGAGGAGGAGAGAAAGCCCAACATGCAGACTGGAACCACTTTTTAGGGAAGCCTGGTGCCTACCTGAGGACCAGGATAAAGATGGGAAGAGAAAGCTTTCTAGTCTGGTAAGGCCCTTGATTATTACCCTTTATTGTTTTTTCAAGTAGGCGGTGATGAAGTTGCAACAAGAATTCTGTGAGCAGTCAAGACAGGCTTCAGGGCCTTGAGATGACTGATTAAGGCAACAGGAGCACAAGCAGTATTCTCCTCTATCCTTCCAGTTGCAGGGAATGATAAAGAAAGAAACAGGAAAAACCAGTAGAATTTTGGGGTTTTTGGTCATGGGTCAGTATATGCAGAGACAAACCAGCCTGGCAGCAAGGGGCCTGTCTGGGATGTCAGCCAAACCTTGGGAGGAGTTGGAGGAGTGTCCCTGGTCCGATAAGACTTAATCCAACCTGCAGACTGTCACAGTATCTCCAAGCTGCCTGCAGTTGACAAGATTTGTGGTTTCCATATACTACCTAGCCTGGATGGAAACTCACCTTATCAATCCCTTTGTTCCTTCTGTCTTGTGTTCATTAAATATGGACTGACCTTGCATTCCTGAGTCCCCCCACAGTAAGCATAATGTACTCTCTTAATTGTAATATCTCCTCCCATCTTTAGCATAAAACCAGCCTCTGAGGTGTAATAATTGGCTCGCTAACCCTATATATTGTATTATGTAGCTTCAATAGGCATCTGTGTTTGCACCCCAAAATGGAGATCATGTGTCCCCGTCTGCCACAAGTATACATGACACCAGGCCTGTTGGCAACAGGCAAGTACACGTGTCTCAAAGTGGGGAAAAGGGTCTTTACATAGGAGTTAGCAGGGCTCATTGAGAGGGAAGGAGATAAAACCAAGCTTGCTAGAGGTAAATTGTCCAGAAGCAACACATCGATGTTTGAAGGATGTGTAGTTTACCATCTTAAAGGAGGTAGGGAATCTAGATCCATGTATCAGCAAAGATGCAACACATTGAAGTATTAGAAACCACAGAAAGGCCTGAGAATGGTCACACAGGAATTAGGTCTTTTCTCCCCCCAAAAGTGGCATGGTGAATAGACCAACTGAAGTGCATCTACACCAAAGCACAGACAGCAGGAGCTGGGAGCCACTGAGCAGTCATGGAATCATGGAGTGATGACTTGCACAACTGGTGTGCTGTAATGGGTGGCTATAAAATTTTCAGAAGGGATAGACAAGGAACGAGAGGGGGTCAGGTAGCTCTGCAAGTATGAATTTTAATAATGTTGATGACAGGGTTGATTTTTTGTGAGTGAGAATCAGAGCAAAGGCCAACAAGGCAGATATCTTGGTGGAAGCCTGCTATAGACCACCTTATCCGAATGAAGAGGCAGATAAAATATTCTGTAGGCAGTTTCAAGAAGTCTCATGATTCATAGCCTGTGTTCTCATGGGGGACTCAACTTGACAGATGTCTACTGAAAATACAATACATCAGAGAAGAAACCTCAGAAGGCTCCTGGTGTGTGTGTAAGATAACTTCCTGAACACAACTGTTGAGTGAGCCAAGTAGGGAACGCACCCCACATGCCCTGATATTGGTGATGGGATGGTTGGAGGCCATCTTGGCCAGATAGGTCATGAGAAATAAGGAAGAAGGTCAGTGGAGCTGCCACCTTGAACTTCTGGAAGGGTAGAATTTGTACTGTTAAGGAGACTGTTTGACAGAATCCCTTAGGAAACAGTCCTGAAGGGCAAGGTCCAGGAAGGTTGGACATTCTGCAAGAAGGAAATAATAATGGCACAGGACCAGACTGTCCCTACCTGTCCTACAATGAACAGCTGACCAGCTTGGATGAACAGACAGCTTTGACTTGATCTCGGGGAAAAAACAAAGTGTATCAGCTCTGGAAGAAGGGGCAAAGAAACTCAGCAGTACAACAAGGATGTTTGAAGTTACACGGGAAAAAAATTAGAAGTGCCAAAGCCCAAAGGATGAGCAAAGGCTGAGGCATTTAATGCCTTGTTTGCCTCACTCTTCAATAGTAAGGACAGTTGTTCTCCAGTTATCAGCCCACTGAGCTCGAAGACAGGGATGGTGAGCAGAATCAAATCCCCATAATCCAAGGGAGCCTGATACACCACCCAGTCACTTTGCATCTCTCACTATAAGAAAGACATTTAGCTGTTGGAGTGTGTCCAGAAAAAGGCAATGGAGATGATAAAGGGCCTGGAGCACAAGCCCTGTGAGCAGTGGCTGCAGACACTGGGGATGTTTAACCTGGAGAAAAGACGTTCACGGGAGACCTTATTGCTCTTTAGAATTACCTGAGAGGAGGTTGCAGAGAGATGGGAGTTTGTGTCTTCTTACAGGTAACAAGTGATATGACTACCTCAAATTGCACCGTGGGTGGTTTAAAACACTGAAATGGTTGTCAGGCGCTGGAAGAGGTTGGCCAGGGAAATAGCTGAGTGATCATCTCTGAAAGTATTTAAAAGACATGTAGATGTGGCACTTAAGGACATGGTTTAGTGGTGGGCTTGGCAGTGTTAGGTTTACAGGTTGTTCCCAGAAGAAATGATTTTATGATTTAGTGATTATATTGCAATCTTTGGTAATTTTAAGAAGACATAATTTGTTGCCCTTGTAGCTCCTTAGCATTACAGCCATCACAGACCACTAGTCTGATTTCAACAGTAATAGATTCATTCATTTTATTTGGGTCACTATTATTTATGAGTTGTACAAATCAATAGGTCTCGAAATTCTTTTATTTCAAATGGCATAAGCAATTACATGAATTGGTAAGTAATATTTTCTTCAATTAAACAGTAAATACCATTGCCAGGAAGGTTTTTTTAGTGTTTGTGCTGTGAGGTAGAACAAGGGAAATTTAAAAGTCCCTGATCAAGGAACTTACAGAGTTCAGCAGGGCTCAAAGAGGTTTCTGTCTTTTTCTTGATTCTTGGTAGCCAAATTGATGGGATTTCCTAGAATATGTTTTTCTCCCTAGGATATTTTTGCATCATAAGTTACTTTCACAGATAGTTTTCTTGCTGCAGTTATTGTGTTATTTCACAATGATAAATTACTTTTTATTGAGGATAGATTTTTTTTAAAAAGTCTTTTTCCCACTCCTGTAAAGGACATTAAAATCTATTTTAATATCCATTTCTATAAAGACCTCTTAGTTACATTTCTGTCATCTGCAATTTCAGTTATTATTTCTACTGAAGTATGTTGTTGTATATAATACTACTGTTTATAAGTTTGTACATTAGCTATACTTTTCACTTTTGGCTTCTTGTCAGTCATAAATGAGTATTGCAAAAATACACAATAGGTAAAACTACTCTTTGTTTAGTAGGATCTTTGAAGTATCTAAGGTAAAATTTGTTCAGACTATTGGACACAACCCATGGCAAATCAATGGCAATCTGCACCACTTTAATATTTAATCTTCACTCTTACATTTTTCCTCTGGAGAGTTTTTTCTTATTTCTTTGTCAGCCGTTTGTTCTGTAGGCAAATTATTCTATGACTAAGACAGCACAGTTGTGAATTTCTATGTTGTGTCATTCTTTCCATAAGTCCTAAAGCAATTCTTACTTTTTTATTTTTTTACTTTTTTTTTCCTTTATCTATCATTTCTGTTCTTACTGTTTGTGTTAACCAGTAAACTAAAGAAAATTTGGTAAAAAGGAATAGATTTCATGTAATCAGTTGCTCCTGAATAACACCAGGCTTCTTAGACATTATGTGTCATAATGTTAGAATTTTGAACCCTCCAAAGTTTTCTTTGCATTCAGCAACTTTCAAAAACTTTCAAAATGTGTTATCTTTAAACAAAGAAGCTGATACTCTACTGCAGTGAAAATTTTATTTCAATTCTTTAATCAGTTCTTTTCACCTATTTAAGTGAAGCTTTTTTAATCATATTATGTATGTTGACCCATTTTTTAATACAGATATTTATCTTTCTAAATTGCTTCATGTACTTTTTAAATTATATATTTACTACTTTCTAAATATGTTTATATACTCTTTGAAGGTTTTCATATGATGTATTATCTGATGACATTATTTTTTATTACTTCAAAATTGCATCTGGTATTTAGAAAAACAATCATATACACAGCTTTCTTGCCCTGTTTCACATACACAAATACACACACACACACACACACACACACACACACACACACATATATATATATATATGTTCTGGTAACATCTGATCAACTAAGATAAATTGCTCAGCTCTTTAGCTGTTATTTTCTAGGTACAATTTGTTATACTTATTTAATGAAAACGATATTTTTAATACTATTTAAATCTACAGAACTTTAAAGATAATAACACTACCTCTAGAGTTTATGAAGTTAAGTATCTGAGAGAAATCTGATTCAGAATTTTTAAGTGTGCTTTATACAGGTTGCCTAAAAAAACCCCAAATAATATAATTAATTTTAAATACTTTAAAGTTTACCTGAAACTTTTCAACTGTATTTCTTTATAGATAATTCACTTCTGTGCAATTTTCTATTACATTTTCAATTGTATTAGTAGATATTGTTGCCAGCTTCTCAAGTGCCAGCTGAAGACATAATTTTTCCAAGCAAAGTATCTGAACTAACACCAGCTCAACAAGCTGTTTCTCAAGTAGACAATGGTTGTAAAGGTTTCCAAACAGCCACTTAAACGCAATATTGATGTTCATAGTGCACCTTAATTATCTGGCTTCTCCTAGTTTTAATTAAAATTCTACAGTTCTGTGATACATGTTCCTTGTTTTCACAATGCTTGTGCATTCCAAATCTAAAAGTCACTGGATTTATGAGGATGTAACATCTCTGAGAAAGAGTTTTTATTATTCTGATGAACTATATAATAACAAGCAGATAGATATTGTGTGATTCATATTTCAAGGGTATTTTTAAAGGTTAACATAAAGTTCAGAAATGTGGCTCCAGGAATCCACCTTGGGTCTTTGACAAGATGCAGGGGTTGTATGGAGACAGGAAGAAAACACAAAAATTGAAAGAAATTGATGCAAATATCAGAACATTTCAAATGTACTTTTGTTTTCCTTCTAATCAATAAATTAGTTGAATTTGCTAATACTAGATGAACTCTTTATGGGCAAATAAAGAGTGAAAAGCTCCTTGACCAAAAAAAA